>CAXAJV010000684.1:0-14385 GCA_963969225.1 Xylocopa violacea
CACACATTGGAACGATCGAAAGTAGTTCGACATTTTTCGGGGCGAAACGAAAGGTCCGCCGCCGACTTTTAGCGACGCGTGTGCGATATTCCGCGTGCACAGCGTGGGTGTCTCTTGCATGGGCGTGTAAAAGGAAGTCTTCCTCTGCAGGGACGCTCAACTTTCTCCCATGGAAATGGAAATATTTCCGCTTTTCCATACTGCAAAGGGAAGCGTGTTCTGCTGACGCTGTATTCTGTAATTCGTGCGATGAGTCATCGCAACAAATTTTGCAATACAAAAATTACTCGCAGTTAAAAGTTGTAATTGGATCGCTGCACGTGCACGCAGAGCGTAGTATGTTGCAGCAATTAATGCAATAGTAAGTTACGAAGAAATTACGGGACGCAGGAATTACGCGATCACAAATTGCGGTGGAATTATGAAACACTGTAGTCGGTGGTACGAATACGAGTTTATTACTGCCTGTGCCAGTATATATGTGTGTCATTATCTAATTAAGATAGCACATTTTACGATTACATACACGTTACCATAGTGCAGTACACAGGAATCGCAGATGTAGTGAAATCGAACCATTTATATCGAATTGCTGTGCGTTCAAACAAATGGATTTCGGAAATATTAAATATACAATGTGAATTTAACATATTCGAGGTATAAGTGAAATTATTACGCAGACGTTTAGCAAATATCGGATCGTAAAACAGAAGAAAAAGAAACTCCTACTCTTGAACGAAATCCAGTAGCAGAGTATTACACGCAGCCATGTACAAATTCAAATGAAGCTTTTGTCTTCGTTTTCTTTCGCCCCGTCGTATTCGAGGATCTATGGATCCGATTAGATGCAACACACCTTCCGTTTCGCACGCATTGATCAAGCAACTTGAAATAATGCATTCGAGCCGCGGCTGGCTCGGCCCGATCCATAGATCACGTTAATGCTGTCGCTACGGTGGCTCGTAGATCATGTCGATCCTCCCACGCGGCGATCGACCCGATAAGGGATCTCTCTGCACCGCTAGTAGACGATCGAAACACGGTCGCTCGCGGGAAAATTCTGTTACAAACTGTTCCGAGCATTCGACGAATTTTCTGCCTTTTGTCCAGGGTTGCAATTTGTCATCGTGTTTTTCAATTCAAAAAGTGCAAAGTAGCGGGAAAGTTTCATTTATCACGCAAAGGGGCAGTAATCTATGGACCAAGATTTCTTCGTTTTATAAAATTGTCGCTTGATTAATTTGCGTGTATCGATGATATGGCAAAGGTTATTTATTCAAATTAAATGTACCACTGAATTCGTATCTCCATAGATGGAATATACGTCGAAGTATACGATTAATATTTAATTCTGTTTAGTAAAACTGTTTCAATTTGTACGATTAAAAAACAGTACCATCGGAGTCTGGACAGTACCAGCCAGTATCGTTTACAGTACGTCCAGTTTGTTTGATCTACAGTCGATCCTATCAGCGTGTCTGTTTTTCTTTAACTCGAGCCATTTGGTTTAAACTTGATTTAAGTTCTCCAAGTCGAACGGACCGGGAGCTATTACTAAAAACAAGTTTTTTTTCGAGAGGGAAAGATAGAGAGCTCTGGCGTCTGACTGGAAATAGAAGATTTCCACGTGCTGGTGGAAATAGGAACGGAACGCTTCGAGTTCCATCAATTTCCATCCAATTAATGATGTTCGACGTCGATTTATGAACGACAGGTTTTTTAAATAACCGAACGAAGAATGATTTGCAGTATTAAACGTGTATAAAAAAGATAAACGTTTCCAATGGATACTTGACGTATGTGCGTCATATTAGCATTGAGTAGCAATAGTGTGCCGCTGAAATGTGCCTTATCAAAACAAATTTTCAAGTATTACGAGGGCCCTGGTAATCCTGGCGTCTGGCATCCGACTTCAAACAAACGTTTCGCCGTTTTATTTTCACCAACAGGATAGCATACGAGATCTACTTCGGCTTTATCAGAGCATACTGTGTTGCAAGACAGCAACGTGCTTTGGCTGCTTCGAATACATTATCAGAGCGTGCAACTAAGTTACATTTCGACTGAAATGAGTTATTCGTTCAGCATAATAGGAATGTATTTCATTTTTTAATTTCGCGCAAGCAGCGCATAACATTTTAAACTTCTTGGCGAGCAATTAATAATCGCGATTAATTTTGACAACACCAGCGCTGTCCGAGAAAGACGAGGGTACAGTGTTTCATGTTTTTCGTAAGTTGGTTCGCGCCAAACCGACGAGGAACGATTGGTAACAGGTGATAATAATGATTGATGATCAGATCGATGCAATTTCGCATCCGTCCCGACGAGCACCAAAAGAAACGCGAATAAGACGTGTGTTGCTCGATCCAATAAATGTGACGATTTAATTAGTATTCGATTAAATGAATGAACGAATGCAGGGAGATTTGTTCAGCGATTGATCCTCGTCAAATCTTCGAGGAGCCGTCTTTAAGACGTAGAGCAGTTTTCAGTAACCTTTTTTCCCTCTTCGCTTCAAAAGTTAAACGAGTGCACTCTTCAGACAAATTGAAAAAATGTCGCTGTTGATTCAATATTTTAACGATTAAATTAAACTAGTAATTTAATACATAATTGACGCGTGTCAGTAGTATTCGTACTGATCAAGTTACGTGTCTGGATATTTAAAAACAAATTTCTATACAGGTTCAGCTCCGCGTTACCTATTTTCTTGAAAGCACCGATTCGCATAAACGTCCAGTCTACTCATAACCGAAACGTTAATAAAACCGGCGAATTTATCGAACCCAATAAAACCGTGGCTACGTGCACAATTGAAGGCTTCACGGGGTGCTTGAAATTTGCATATTTCCGTTAACAAAAGGTTTGAAACGCGGTATTTTACATCGCGGCTATTTCGACGCGGAGAAAGCCGCGCAGATACGATCGAGCGAAGGTAAAAGCGATCGATTAGTGGGTGGGTAGAAAAGAATAATGGGAACGAGCGTTAAAATTGCCGTGGAATTATTTGCCAGTTAACTACGGCCACGTTTTACGGGCCGATACTTCCAAAGTGACCGCGCTTCTCGCGTTTCAGAACACTCTGCACGCCTACTTGCTGGCTTTTGTTCGATTTTACAGCCATCGCGTCCGCTCGATGAAGAGACAATTATTGGCGAACGCACCGCCATTGGAAATAATGTTTCCAATCGAAATCTACGACTTGTTTCCACAGGTTGACATTTTTCAGGTCACACGAAAGTACCATTACACGATAGGATATTAGAATTTACGAGCTTCGATCGTTTTAACACATGCTCTTTGCCAAATCAAACACTCGAATACTTCTATTGTCTTCTATTGTCTCTATTTTATCTAAATTTCACTTCAAATATCCGTCCACCTTGAACTCATTTTTAAAGCACTCGAACGTCACGCTCAAAGCTAAGTACACCCTTTCTGAAGAAAGAAAGAAAGGAAAACAGTCGAAAACCGAAGCATTATTCAATGCACCATCGCTTTGAATGTCTTAAACATCAAATACACAGAAATTAATGATTCCCATCTTCCACGCCATCAATCATCTCCGCTCTCGGTAGAAACGACTCCTCGAGGAAACCCTTCGCGGCTCGAGAAAATTACCGGAACGCATTAAGCGTGCGCGGCTGAAACTTTTACTAAAACCCAGCGACGGTTGATTGAAGCGATCAAAGTGACTTACGGACGGACGGTCTTGCGATTGTCCGCGTTGTGCCCGACGCCAGAGGTATCCGTTGCGCAAAGGCCTCGTCGTCGATTAATTTTTACCGCGGGGTATCGCGACGATATTGTGACACCGAGCCACGATTAGGCGCGCGGCTTACGGCATTCCGGCGATTTCTGCGCGCAATCGCGCGATCTCGACGGCGAGATTAATTAAGAGTGTCTGGCGAGGTTCTCTCGACGACTCGAGCGTGATTTCGTCCCGTGCAAACGCCACCAGGTTACTCAATTGACGCCGCTCGCTGAGCAAATACCACCTCCTTTTTATTACTATTTACTCTGCCCCGACAGATAGCTACGATCAATCAACGTGCGTTAAGATATATCAGGTGAAAGTTAAAAGTAAAAGTTACTAAAGCGTGCTCGACAGTTTAGTTTGCCCCTAAAAAATATTCAACCCTTTGCGCTCGACGACTTTTTCGGACGCGCATCGTATTCTCTATCGCTAACCTCTTCACGAATACAATCGATTTCGTTTTTCAACGATTGAAAATCAATTTCGTCTTCACTCGAGCTGATATCTCGTAGCACAAAACATGGAAACAAAGAATCGCGCAATTCGCTCGTAATGTACCAAGAAGACCGCGTAATCCGGAATCAATATGGCGTCTCCCGACTACCCTTTGATCCCTCGGCCATTCTCGATCCCGGCGCGGGTCGTCGCTTAACTCCAATAATACGAAACGGCTACCAGCGTCGGATATATATGCCCAATGGATGTAACTCCTCGTTTACGGCCGCGCGTCTTATCTTTATTACAAAGTATAATACCGCTGGCTTCCGGCCTATTAGCGCGGCTACCACGCGGCTACCGCGCGGACGGTAACGAGGTATTTGAAATTGAAAATCGGCGCCGAGGAGCGCCGCGGTTTCGCGACTCGACACTTCGACGAGCCGTTTAATGACGCTCCGCGGATCGCCACGGTAACGACCGGGCAATTTATCGGCTAATAAATCGACCAGTGGCCTCGTAAGCGTCGCCGTCGTCAAAATCGCCGATCCGACCGCGGAATTCCAACCGCTTTCTAGCCCCGTCCCCGTTCCACTGTCTTGTCCGGCTAAGTAAATTGTACTTACCCACCTCGTTATTGGTTCGCTTCCATGCGCGACTGGTCGAACGCGATCCGGTCGCTGGAGCGATTCCAGGGGTCGATCGCGATCGTGTCTCGAGTTGATGGATGGGATAGAAGGTGATTAGAGACAAAGTAGCGAGAGGGGTTGTTATATAACCCGAAGGTAGACACTGGAGGAACGTTTTCTGCGACAAATTTTTCTGTACGCTTCTTTCTTACCGTGATTTATAGTCGGGACTTTTTTCGATCGTGTCAGCAGTACGTGGACACTGTGATTAGCATACGAAACGCATTTGGAGGTTCTTTTAAAGCGACAGGGAACGGGAAAATTAGAAATAGCTAATAAACCGAACATGTGTACGATGCAAATTAACCGCTATTAACGCGGACCGTTATCGACAAAAGCGAGCAGAGTCGCAACGGTAATCCATATCGAAGTATAATATACTTAGTAACTCGAAAGTAAATACTACTTATCGAGTCAATAAATCAGGCTCTATGCGAATTCAAGCCTCGAAGTAGGAAGTGATCACGGTGATGAATGATACTTTGCAAAATACCTGCCAGAGAACTTATCAACCCGACACTACATCGGCACGAGATTATACACCAGAGGATTCTATAATATATACGGTGGGTCCGCGATACCATCTAACCTGCCCGGCAATTCCCAACGAAAACCACGGTCAACCCATTCGCCATTCTATTTCCTCTTACCAACGCTTTTCCCCTGTCCCCGATAATCGAATTACAATCCCATTCCAGGCTCGTTGAACGCACCAGACGAATCTACAGACGCCTGTAGTTCGTCGTGTCGTCTTATCTTCATCTCGTAATCAATGCACGGTTCGTTAGCTGGGGTGTCGAACAAAGTGAATTCGCGATTGAACCGTCCTGGCTGGCAATAAAGCGAACGGGTACGCCGGGTTATCGGTTTAAAGGATGATCGATATTAGTCACGATTAAGTCCGCGGCGTCACAGTCAGCTTCCAGCTGATCCATCGAGCATTGTAACGAGAGCGGTTATTTGTTTATCAGGGACCGGCAGGCTTGGACGCCGCGCAGGATTAGAGACGCCGAGACGCCATTACTTACGCTTTAGCCACGGTTGCGCGGCACGGAGTCAAGCTGGTCTTCGTGGCTGCACGAATTAATCATGTGTCACTCGCCAGCCGGTATTCCTAAGTGCGAGTTCCTTCGTTCCATTGTGGGAGATGATTAAAACTACTCCACTTGGAAATCGTATTTTTGTGGCCGCTGCGAGAGTATTTTTGTTTCGTTCGACCGTATCGGTGGTAATAGAGGTTGGTGGGGAGAGCAGAGAGATAAGACTATCAAATTAAAGTAAAAATTAAAATGAAAAATGTAGAAGATCAAACGTATCTAAAAAGAGAAACCAATTGTGTCTCTTTAAATGTTCCTTGCAAATAAATTTATCGTCGCATGTAATTAAGTATTAAAAATGTATATGATTTACAAAATACTTATATGTATCCATAAATTGTTAACGTAGTTCTAAATGGGTCAAGAATTATTGAGCTTCTACTCTTTTCAACTTCACACTACGCGCGTGGGTCTGTCTGACCAGCAACAGGTATACTCTACTGTGTCAAAGAACGCGCATCTTGCACGTATCAAACCTCAACGAAGATGTTTGATTTTTTATTCAAAACAGTTTAATTCTATGCTTCTACGGTATGTCGCCATGCTTTTACGCATAATTACAAACCAATTGAGCCATCAAACTAATTATTTCATATACGCGTAGAAATTTTATGCTGCTTCAAAGTTTGTGGTCAGATAATTACCTATTACGGTAATAGCTACGTGTTCTACTAATTATCGTGAACCATTAACGTGTTCTAATTTTTATTAAACGTGTTTAGGAGATTACAAAACTATTAACAAATAAAAATTCATATGCAATCTAATAGTGATAAATATGGATAACATGGTAGATAGTATTTAAAAAGAAGCAAGTATATACTTGTCCCGTTTCCATTAAATTTATAGTTCAGCTTATTCCGCAATATTTAGTGTACGGTTAGAACTATTTGGAAAAGCCCACTCGAGAACGTGATAATTGCGATATCCGCGACATACGATCCCTTAATTAATGTTTACACGGGCAACAAATAATCGATTACGAAACTAATCCCACGAAACTGGCCATTCATAACGTTTAACGTATTATTAAACGACATAAAACTTTCCACGTAGATGTTGCGCGATAAGTGTAACTAGTATTCAAATCGTGTGCAGCACGAAGAGAAGGATGTTACCCAAGGCGAAATGCAATAATGTTGTAGCTCGTTGAACCAATAATTTAAGCGATCTATGCGACGAGCCACTTTGTAAATTGAATCTTGAAATGCCAATAATATGATCTCTCTGTTAAGAATTATTATGATTGGCAACCAATATTTTGTTGCAAATTTAACCCGTTGCGCTCGAACGTCTCCCCTGAAGGGACATCAGCATTGATTAGTGATTGCAGAGGATAAACTTATTCTATCGTAACTTTTTGAGAAATGCGTTTCCCTGAAGTTTTCTATTGAAATGGAAAGTTTCTATTGCTGGGTGACTGGTTATCAATATTGCTAAAATATTGCTATATTAGCAGTAGCTTCTATTGCTAACGTCCGAGAAGCAGTCGAGTGCAAAGGGTTAAGAAGACAATAAATATCGACGTCCCTTAGCAATTTGCAGTTAACATCCACAGGGCTCTAATTTATATTACAAACACAGATATGGAGATAAAAGAAAGACACGTACGAGGCGAATTCTGGAAATATCTGCAGCGATTGCACTTGGCACTTGGAGCAGCGAACGATTACATGTATTATTTCACCGTCTGACACTGGCGACTAAATTGAATTTGAACGCGCGGTACCTGTTCACTGATTTATTGCCGCGTCATAAAAATTCCCCGTTGAATGCTCTTTATTCTTTCTGCTCGCGAGGCAGCAGCCGTGAAAGCGCCAACCCAAGGCTTATGTCGTTTGAATACAATAAGGTATTCGTCGCGGCGGCATTGCTAATTGCGAAATGCGATCGATCGCGCATCAACAAACACTAGTCATGCATGACCACGCCAGGAATTGAATAGACGCTGATCAGGACACGCGCAGATTTATATATATTGTTATCTAGAAATAGATGGAAGACATATTTCCCTGCGTGATCTCATGCGCTCAGAATGAGATATGAAATATTAACGCGCTGCACGGGGTTGCGCGGAACAAATATTATATCAAATATCACTTTGATAAATGTTGCGCGACGTTTATAAATTAAATCGATAGCAGGATAAAAGATTTTTTCGATATTTTGCAGGATGTCGATGCAACCCCATTGGTTCGATGGCCACTGCCTGCGATATCGTCACAGGACAGTGTCAATGTAAGCCTCACGTGATTGGTAGACAATGCGATCAGTGTATGGTGAGCAAATTAATAAGCAGTTCATTCGTTATCCCATTATCGCTTGTCCGCAATGAATTTTCCTAATATTCCGTCTGAAGGTCGGTTTCTGGGATCTAACGACCGGAACAGGATGCGCTCCTTGCGAATGCGATCCTATAGGAGCGTACAACTCCTCCTGCCACCAAACTTTAGGACACTGCTATTGCAAGCCAGGGGTAAGTGGAATGCGCTGCGATAGCTGTCTGCCTGGTTACTATGGATTTTCTCCAAATGGATGCCAAGGTAATTAATTGAATGCTAACTAACTCCAATAAAACTTGATCTAACTCCTCGATTGTTTGCAGTTTGCGATCCGTGCTTGCGACCAGGTCACATTTGCGATCCTCAAACAGGTCGCTGCGTATGCCCAACGTTGACCTTCGGTGAACACTGCGACAGGTGCAGACCAGGCTCTTGGGACCTGGTCCCAGGAGTTGGTTGCAGGCCCTGCGCTTGCACCCTCGGCTCCACGAGGCCCCAGTGCGACCACCAAGGACAGTGTCCTTGTAGAATAGGTTACGATGGTCTTCGATGCGAGAGATGCGCCAAAGGATACTACGGGTACCCAAGGTGTCGACCTTGCAACTGCAACGTGGCGGGCACTCTGCAATGTAACAATGAAATCTGTGATTGCAACGAACAAGGACAGTGTCCCTGCAAGGTACTTCGATTGGTATCGATAATCGCAGTTTTAATTGACGTTTTTTCATATTAAACTAAGAAGATTGTAGAGCTTAGAGTGGGTCTTTCTAAGAGATGGTGAATTCTCGATTTAGGAACACGTAATCGGAAGGCAGTGCAACGAATGCAAGGAAGGTACGTTCGGTTTAGCGGTGGACAATCCGAAAGGTTGCACCGAATGCTTCTGCTTTGGGAGAACCACCTCTTGCCAGCAAGCTGGTCTCAGTTGGGGGCAACGAAGATTGACACGTCCGCGAACTCTCTATGTCAATGATACCAGCAACGATATAGTGGCAAGTAGCCTAACGTCGTATCCAGTAATACATCTGTAACATTCGACAGACGTAGATTTACTTGGAATTATTGTTCCTATAGGTGACGAAATTCAGATCCCAAATTTTTTTATCCCCTATTAACGGTGGTTTGAACGTGACCAATGGACTCTCAACGATTCCTGACACAGAAGGCGACGTCACCATACCACCGAACTTGTATTACAATTATCCACTTTACTGGATGTTGCCTGAATATTTTCTAGGCGACAAGGTAATCTCGTATACCTTTGGAAACAGAATTTAAATGTTATACCAAATTTTCTTACTCGAAGCATTGGTGAACGTTGATTCATGATTCAAGGTCGTATCTTACGGAGGATTTTTGAGATTCACTACTTTGACCGAAGGTGGGATTCCTTTAAGATCAACCTTCCAATATCCAATAGTACAACTGCAAGGGAACAACAAAATCGTGTTAGAATATTATTTACCTGCGCCTGCAAACGATAATCATTACGAAGTCAGGTGACACACTCGATTCTAATTATTAGATGGATCAATTGCTGTTTAGATTTATTCCTCTTCTCATTGATCGGTTTCTCGTTTTAGATTTCACGAGTCCTTATGGCAATTGCAAAATAGGCCCGATTACAAAGTGACGAGAGAAGTTCTCATGGTTGCGTTGCAAAATTTACAACATATTCTGGTGAAAGCATCGGACAATGCCGAATTTACGAAAACCACGTACGTTAAATTTGATCATTCAGTTGATTAACTAATTCAATTGCTTCATTCGGAATATAAGTTTTACGATTCTATGAAATTTTAGCTTACTCGAAGCCTCCTTGGATGCTGCAGTTTTGACGCCCATGCATACACCATCGCTAGCGATAAGTGTAGAAATTTGCAAATGTCCACCACAGTATAACAGCACATCCTGTCAGAATCCAAGTATTGGATACTTTAGATGGTACAAGAATACTACTGTCACATCGACCATTGTTATCGACCTTGTTGGAGAAGCGAGACGTTGTCAATGCAACCGGCGATCTGACGTTTGCGACACAGAAACAGGATATTGTTTGGTAAAATATACTTCAATATCTTTCCTAATGCAGAACGTGACAATTTATATATATAATACAGCATATATTGATTTCTTGTTTTTGCTCTTTAAAGTAGATAAGTGAAATGAACTGTTTTTGGTCAGACGTACACTAAAATAAAGACTTACATTTCTTCAAGTGTATTACAAAATATATGTATAAAATATATCGTTTCTTTTTTTGTTGCAGAATTGTCGTGGAAATACTGCAGGGTCAAGATGTGATGTCTGCGCAGATAGCTTCTATGGACATCCAGAATTTGGTTGTAAACCGTGTCCCTGTCCACAAGCTGATAAAAGATTCTCGAGTACTTGTGTGGTTCTTGCCAATACAGAACCAATCTGTGTTTGTAAACCTGGTTTGTACTTGTTGAAATAATTTTAATTGTATTAATAGATCTGATACCAGAGAAATATGGCTATTTGATTTTGACCATTATATATATTTATGATTTTATTTTCACAGGTTACACTGGCAGAAAATGCGAACGATGCTCTCCCGGATATTACGGATTTCCACATCTCCCGAACGGCAAATGTACACCGTGCAATTGCAATCCCGCTGGAAGTTTGAGCGATGAATGCAACACGGAAACAGGACAATGCAGATGCAGAGCTGGATCTACGGGCCGTGATTGCTCTCAATGTACCGCGTATCGCCACGTTTATATAAATAACGTTTGCACGTGTGAGTAAAATAGAATTCAGTATTTCCTTAAAAAGTATACTATATTATTTTTTTATTCGTTCTAAAATGAATTATTTATTTAGATATTATTAAAATCGCGTTAGAGTTTACTCCAGACGTATTGTCTCGTCAATCTTGAAAGAATTGTTAATATGTTATACGATAAATCTATTGGAAAAAAATAATTTATATATTTTTAGATAGAATTTTTAAGACTTAAAAACAAAATTTTAATTTCTGTTAAATATTTTGGATTATTTTCTGTTAGCCTGTGACGACAACTGTACTGGTATATTGCTCGATACCGTGGCTGAGCTTTCACAAAATCTAGCTGGAGGAACCAGTCACATTGCAAATGGTTACGTTCCTCCGCCCTGGAAAGAGTTATCATACATCGATTCCAATGTGACCGCGTTTCTCAAAGAATTAGATCTTCAGAATAAACTGAAGAAAAGAGTGAAGAGTATACCCTGGCACGAATATAAAAAACTCATGACTCAAGTTGAAACTTTGTTCAGGACTGTACGTACTAGAATCGTATCGAATGTTTTAACAGAATAATATCCACATGTATTGATATCTTAATTTTCAGGCGAACGAATATGCAAAAGAAGCAGATACATTGCAGTCGAAAAGCAACGATTTAAAAAACAACGTATTTAGCGCAAACATCGAATTGGAAAACTTAAGAAAAGACATTGACGGTGAGTATTTTAAACGAAGCGTAGTTAGATATATCTCATTGAAAGCCATGCGTATATAAAAAGGGGAATTTTTGTGATTTCAGATACAATTACACTGTTGAATCAATACAGTAACGAAAATAAAAGGATCGAGATCAAGAAAGCGTTGAAAATAGCGACAATGATTTTAAACAATTTAAAATCTGCAAATTTACCAGCGAAGAGAATGGAGATAGAACGCTTCCTCGAGTTAGTATTCATATAAACCTATTAACGTAACTACCACATTATTCTGAAGTGATATATTTTTACAATTTAACGCAAGTTAACGATGAACGATTATTCGAAATTTTTTTTAAATAACAGGAATGTAGCAGAATATACTGATTTGTTGAATTCCTTGTACGATCCAACGGAACCACTAGCGATAGCGCAAGACGAAGTTGAGGATTATTCTGAAAAGCTAAACGACATGAGAAACATCATAGAGGACACAATGGAAACACTGTTCACATACGACGGTCTATACAACGAAATTAATCGGACGTATTTGGAAGGTAAAAATTATTGCAACGAGATCAACATGCTACGCGGCGCCGTTGATGCACCGATTACCGAAGCGGTAAAGTTGACGAACGAAACGCGTGGTTTCATCGTCCACTTTCAAGACAATATGCAAGTATGTACGGCTAGGATATTATCACCAGTTATATCAACAATTAAACGGCAGATTTTCATTTCATTTTATACACTTTACACATATAAAAAATATGTTATCTTATTGTCAATTATAAATAGTGTGTACCATCTGTTTATACATATATATATCAAGAAATATTTCGAAAAATATATATATTAAATTACAGGATATTCAGGAATTGCAAGACAAATTAACACACCTGTACGATAAACTGAGCATGAAAGAGGAGCTGCTAGAGAGATTAAATTACGAATATAACGACACGTACGTTATACCAGCAGTTGCACACGTAAAGAATTTATCAAACTACGTTGATAAGTATGTCAGGTAAGAGAAATAGAAAATTCATTTATTTTAACTCGTAGTCTTTAAAATTTATGAATCGATGATACTTCACGGTAACGTTTATTAATGTTTAAAATAGTCAGCGATAATAAAATTGTGTGCAAAACGAAATATTAATGATAATAATAGCAAAATTCAAGTTCACTCAAATTCACTTAAAAAAATATTTCGCAACAGTTCCAGTTGCGAATTAATAATTGTTATTTAATTGTGCGCTATTACTTAATGTAATTGACGAACGATAACTTGATAAAGTGCAACTTGGCGTTTCTGCCGAGCAGTCTGTTTTCCGAGACAAGAAACATCGCAGCTAGTCCGCTGAAGGCCAGTCAGGCATACAAGAATATCGTCGATAGAATTAATAGTGCGAATATCACAGCAACTGAAGCTAACGAGATTGCAGAAGAAACCTTTGAGAAGGTGAGAAAACACTTTGCAGCAGTGTAAAGAAAAGCAACGTGGACCCTAAGAATTTTTCAGTGTCACAGCTAAATACGTTTTCTCAGGTGTTTCCCAATGGTCCTACCTTAAAATCGCTCCTGGACACGGCTAAAGAAATGTTGCTAGCATCAACGAGGCAAAGAGATAGCGCGAAGAAACACTTGAAAATGGTGCAAAAAGTCGGTGAGAAATCAGAACTTCAGAAGGAAGCGGTGAATACTTTAAAGAATACTCTGAACAGTACCGGAATCAGAGATAACGAGATCAATGTGAAATTGGAAAAATTGCAAGGCGACAGCGAGAAATGTAAGTTCGTTTTAGAGCAATGATTTGTTTCATCGCTCAAATGAACGTTATAAATAATCTTGCACGATTAATTAATTTTAGTGCGGGGAAAGATTGAAACTGTGCTAAGGGACAACGAAAAGGTATTAGAAAGCATTAAAACTTCACAGATGCTTATTGAAGATTACAAAGAAGCAATTATGAATAGATTAAAACCAAAGTTGAACAAACTGAAACGAGAGAGTGATTCGAAAATTAGCTTAGCCAGTGAAAATTGTAAGATATATTAAGTATATACCATTTGTTATTTTTATTTTTATTTATTCTCATTTTAAAAAATGCTATTTTAGTGACTGAAGCACTCAGTAATACGAAAAAAACCGACGCAAAATTAACAAGTTTGGCAAACGCTGCTGTCAGAAGGAAGAATGAATTCGACAAATGGAACAGTACATTGGCTACAAAATTGCAGAGTCTGAAAGATAAAATCGTTGAAGCTCGAAACACTGCTGACGGAGTAATTATAAATAACACCAAGTTCATGATTCGTGAATTGAATGAATCTGCAACTGCATGTTTTCTTTCAGATTCGTCTTTCTATGAGGTCAGCGGATGGAAAAGAATGCAGTCGATCCTACAGACCATCCACGTTGCAACCAACGTCGACGAATACAATCGTTATGACCTTTGCACTTCCAAAGGGAAAGAAAGAAGGCCCTCTATTTTATTTGCCAAGCAGCATAAATGTACGTGCACCACTCGAGTTAGACGCAGTACTTTAAAACATCGTTTCGAAGAATAAACATGTCGGACATTTATTTTACTTACAGGATGATTTCATCGCTCTGGAGATCGTCGACAGAAAAGTAAGATTCGTGTGGAATGTTGGAGGAGGTACGGG
>CAXAJV010000685.1:2500-7500 GCA_963969225.1 Xylocopa violacea
TTTGCACTGCGAGACACGTTAAGGAACCCGCGTCTATTTGGTCAGAGAGAAGGTATTATAAATCCCGTTTTCTTTCGGGAAAACGGGAAAAAAAAAAATTCGACAACATACAAGAGAGATGATTACGGAGCTTCGACGCACGGGGACGGCAGACGACGAAAAGAACTTTCGTCGTCTCCGACGCAGCGATCCTTTCATTTACCGCTCGATTACCACAAAACTCCGCCGTTCTTCTCGGCGAAGCGTTTTGCGCACCGCGCCAATGTCATTCGTGTCGGTTCTCGGATTCGTAATGCATACGAGACCCTCGCTGGACAACCAAGTTGCCGGCGATTTTTAACATCCGTCCTCTCTTATCGTAGCTATGAACGATTATAAATAATTCCAGCGGTTCCACCTTCCGCGCGTAACACGCAGAGATCGAAACGGAGCGGCTCCTTTTCCCCGATTTATCACCCTGATCCGTCGGAACGACGGATAGGCCGAGTTGGAGCGCGCCCACGCGAATCTCTCTGCTGCGTGGAACGGGAAATAAAAAAAAAAAGGAACGCACGCGTGGAATTACATAACCAAGCTGCGCTTTCCGGGGACTGGATGACCGGCTTTTTGATCGCGCGGTCCCGTCTCGACAACGAAGACATGGGGTGACCAACAACTTGTGGCACCGAGCAGCACCTCGTCGAAGTATAACTTCGAGCCTCGCCAATGGGGTGGGCACAATCTCTTCCCGTATCTACTTCTCTAAACGACTCTCCTCGTTGCGCGTGGCGTTACCGATTCGAGTTCTGTGCTTCGGAATCTGCGGACGCGCGTCACAGGCCAGAAACGTTACAATCGACCATATATATATATATACCAAATGTTCCGATCGACACCGGGCTGACAGACAGAGGCAGCACACCGAGGACGCACGGTAAATTCGAGTCTCGACGAACGTGGCTGGGGTCAGATTCGAACATCCCAAGATCATCAGCGTTCGAAGAGGAAATGCGTCCCCGTGCGCGCGTTTGTCTGTGGTCCCCGACAATCGACGGCATATGGAAATAAAATTCGAGATCGACTTCGGCAACGACGGCCTATATACATTGTATGTATTCGAGTGACGGTCCGCTCAATTTCTTCCTTACACAAAACATGGTATACGCGCACAACGCGCGGAGAGAGCAGAGAGAGAACGGGTTATTCTGATGATTGAACGCAACAACACCCTGGGGCTGTGCGAACTTCGAACGATCGGATGCGCATCATCGTCCCTCACGTTACGACGATGTCGCTCGCTCTCTCTTTCTTGTATATTCTCTTCTCTCTCTCGACCGAGTTCCCAACAATTCGATTCTCTCAGTCTTGCGGCAAAAGAAAAATTCATTTTAAACGACGTCGAGCGCGCGGCATATCAATCGTGCGTTAAAGAGACGCGCGAAGAGTGGTCATGGTGTGTGGCGGGTGTGCGAATTTGGAATACGGAACAAAATCGGCAGTCGAAACACGAAGCGGTTCCCCGTGGGCGGTCGTCCGGTTAAACGAACGACTCACGACGCCACGAAGAACTCGCGCGAGTCCGTGATCGACACCGTCGATTTCCGTGAACCCGTTTAACGCACGCCGCACGCGCGCACACGTTACACCAGTCGCATATAGTCTCGGGGCACGGCCACAGACGACTCGGACGAACGTCCAACGATCGCTCGTACGTCGCGTATCGCTCCTCTTTTTCCCTTTCGGTGCGCCCGAACTCAGAAACGTTCGTAAATGGAATTCGAATGAACGACGGCGGGCAGATTCGAGCACCGGAGAGAAAAGATTCGACGAAACGCAACGCAAGCAGTATTCTGGTTACGTGAACGACCCTCAGCTAGGCGTGGTCCAGGAATTGTATCCGTGGACCGCAATGTGCGTTCGAAATGTCGATGTTCATGTGTCCTGCAGTTCACACGTTGACGCGCAATTAGCTGCGTTCTTCATCGACCCACGAGCCAAGTGATCCACCGTTCAGGGTAATCGTATATGTATATTTTTTATTAATTGTTAAGTCTCTTCGTACTAAGTTTCGAACAAGTCGAGACCCAAACGTCTCCGGCGAAGGAGACGCGGGCGTCGCCCGAATTCTCGGCGACACGATACCGTCCTACGGATGAAACGGACACGCCTGTTTCAGGGTGTTTAGGATACATCCTTTCGGATTCACGCCAGTGTGCCACGCGTCCAGGTAGATAAAATTTTTCGAAAATTCGTTAGGACTCTTCTTCGCGCGTATCGCGCAGACCCTCGAGGCGGTCCCCCCTTCCTCCCGACAACACGAAGCGAGCTTGTAAAATTCGATCTCGCAACGGCGGGTTTATTAAGGGACTCTCGACAACGAGGAAGAATACGCAAACGCGATTATATCGTCGTCCCCTCTGAACGAATGGCACGTGGAAGTGAATACAAAAAAAAAAAAAAAGAAAGATATCCAACACCCAGCGGCGTATTGCTTTCGAGAAGTTGACGACGTTCGTACAGGTAAGTCGTAAAATATCGATGGGACTCGCCGTGAAACCTCGAAGCGGTCTATAATTTTACCCACCCGA
Organism: Xylocopa violacea; assembly: GCA_963969225.1. NCBI lineage: Eukaryota > Metazoa > Arthropoda > Insecta > Hymenoptera > Apidae > Xylocopa > Xylocopa violacea. The sequence continues at coordinate 5,068 of CAXAJV010000685.1, forward strand.
CAACACGAAGCGAGCATAAAAAATTATTCGATCTCGCAACGGCGGGTGTGTTTCCAGACTCGCGACAACGAGGCTTCGCTCGGCGAAGCGGTCCCCTCTGAACGAACGACACGATCAAAACCCGAACACAGGTGCGTGGTACAAGTTCCTCAAATTCCACGATCCACTGCACGATCTGTGCTTCAGAGCTCAGGTGATAAAAAAAAAAAAAAATTCGTTGGGACTCGGCCGCCAAAGCCTCGAGCGGTCTACCGTTTTTCCCCGGCAACACGAAGCGAGTATAAATTATTCGATCTCGCAACGGCCGGTTTCTCAGACTCTCGACAACGAGGCTATGGCAAAAAGCAAGTCCCCTCTGAGCTTGCAGCACAATTGTGAAACGGGAAAACGAACAAGTACCAGCGGCGTATTGCTTTCACGCAGAGACGCAAAATAATGGTACACACTCGACCTGTCGAATATGCAAAGTCGACGACATAACTTACCGTTCGGGTAAGAAAAATTCGTTAGGACTCGTCGGTTAACAACACCAACACCTCGAGCGCGGTCTGTATAATTTTATTTACCCGACAACACGAAGCGAGCATAATAAATGAGATTCGATCTCGCAACGGCGGGTTCATTATACAGACTCTAATCGCCAACGAGGCTTGGCCCGACGAATCGTCCCCTCCGAACGGAACGGTACGATCGACATTAACACAACCAGGGTACGCGGCGCGACACCACGCTCTTAACGAATTCGAAGTCGACGACGATCGTCGTTCGGGTAAAGATTCGTTGGGACTCGCCGTCGTACACAGCCTCGAGGCGGTCTGTTTCACCCGACAACGCGAAGCGAGCATAATATTGTTCGATCTCGCAACGGCACGGGTTTTCACAGACTCTCGACAACGAGGCTTGGCGGCGACGAATCGTCCCCTCCGAACGGAACGGTACGATCGACTAAAACAGGATACGCGCGACACACGCTCTTAAAGGAATTCGAAGTCGACGACGGCGCGTCCGTTCGGGTGAAGATTCGTTGGGACTCGCCGCACGCGCAGCCTCTGAGCGGTCCAATTTAACCTGCGACACGAAGCGAGCATAAAATGGTTCGATCTCGCAACGGCAACGGGTTTTCATAGACTCTATGAGAGCGAGGCTTGGCGGCGACGAATCGTCCCCTCCGAACGGAACGGTACGATCGACTAAAACAGGATACGCGCGACACACGCTCTTAAAAGAAATCGAAGTCGACGACGGCGCGTCCGTTCGGGTGAATGATTCGTTGGGACTCGCCGCACGCGCAGCCTCTGAGCGGTCCAATTTAACCTGCGACACGAAGCGAGCATAAAATTGTTCGATCTCGCAACGGCAACGGGTTTTCAGACACTCAACAACGAGGCTTGGCGGCGACGAATCGTCCCCTCCGAACGAAACGGTACGGTACGATCGACTGGTATAAAAGAGCGGGCGACACACGATCCTGCGAATTCGAGGTCGACGACGGTACAACACGTTCATCGTTCGGGTGAAGATTCGTTGGGACTCGCCGCGCGCGCAGCCTCGAAGCGGTCCAATTTAACCTGCGACACGAAGCGAGCATAAAATTGTTCGATCTCGCAACGGCACGGGTTTTCACAGACTCTCGACAACGAGGCTTGGCGGCGACGAATCGTCCCCTCCGAACGAAACGGTACGGTACGATCGACTGGTATAAAAGAGCGGGCGACACACGATCCTGCGAATTCGAGGTCGACGACGGTACAACACGTTCATCGTTCGGGTGAAGATTCGTTGGGACTCGCCGCGCGCGCAGCCTCGAAGCGGTCCAATTTAACCTGCGACACGAAGCGAGCATAAAATTGTTCGATCTCGCAACGGCACGGGTTTTCTCAGACTCTCGACAACGAGGCTTGGCGGCGACGAATCGTCCCCTCCGAACGAAACGGTACGGTACGATCGACTGGTATAAAAGAGCGGGCGACGCGATCCTACGAATTCGAGGTCTACGACGGTACACACGTTCGTCGTTCGGGTAAAGATTCGTTGGGACTCGCCGTCGTACACAGCCTCGAGGCGGTCCGTTTCACCCGACAACACGAAGCGAGCATAAAGTTGTTCGAGCTCGCAACGGCACGGGTTTTCACAGACTCTCGACAACGAGGCTTGGCGGCGACGAATCGTCCCCTCCGAACGAAACGGTACGGTACGGTACGATCGACCTGATCGTAGAGAGCGGTCGCGGTGGCACGACCCTGCGAGAATTCGAGGTCGACGACGATCGTTGTTCGTCGTTCGGGTAAAGATTCGTTGGGACTCGTCGCCGTACACCCTCGAGGCGGTCTGTTTAGCCCGGCAACGCGAAGCGAGCATAAAATTGTTCGATCTCGCAACGGCACGGGTTTACCCAGACTCTCGACAACGGGGCTTGGCGGCGACGAATCGTCC
>CAXAJV010000685.1:22500-25000 GCA_963969225.1 Xylocopa violacea
CACGCCGCACGCGCGCACACGTTACACCAGTCGCATATAGTCTCGGGGCACGGCCACAGACGACTCGGACGAACGTCCAACGATCGCTCGTACGTCGCGTATCGCTCCTCTTTTTCCCTTTCGGTGCGCCCGAACTCAGAAACGTTCGTAAATGGAATTCGAATGAACGACGGCGGGCAGATTCGAGCACCGGAGAGAAAAGATTCGACGAAACGCAACGCAAGCAGTATTCTGGTTACGTGAACGACCCTCAGCTAGGCGTGGTCCAGGAATTGTATCCGTGGACCGCAATGTGCGTTCGAAATGTCGATGTTCATGTGTCCTGCAGTTCACACGTTGACGCGCAATTAGCTGCGTTCTTCATCGACCCACGAGCCAAGTGATCCACCGTTCAGGGTAATCGTATATGTATATTTTTTATTAATTGTTAAGTCTCTTCGTACTAAGTTTCGAACAAGTCGAGACCCAAACGTCTCCGGCGAAGGAGACGCGGGCGTCGCCCGAATTCTCGGCGACACGATACCGTCCTACGGATGAAACGGACACGCCTGTTTCAGGGTGTTTAGGATACATCCTTTCGGATTCACGCCAGTGTGCCACGCGTCCAGGTAGATAAAATTTTTCGAAAATTCGTTAGGACTCTTCTTCGCGCGTATCGCGCAGACCCTCGAGGCGGTCCCCCCTTCCTCCCGACAACACGAAGCGAGCTTGTAAAATTCGATCTCGCAACGGCGGGTTTATTAAGGGACTCTCGACAACGAGGAAGAATACGCAAACGCGATTATATCGTCGTCCCCTCTGAACGAATGGCACGTGGAAGTGAATACAAAAAAAAAAAAAAAGAAAGATATCCAACACCCAGCGGCGTATTGCTTTCGAGAAGTTGACGACGTTCGTACAGGTAAGTCGTAAAATATCGATGGGACTCGCCGTGAAACCTCGAAGCGGTCTATAATTTTACCCACCCGACAACACGAAGCGAGCATAAAAAATTATTCGATCTCGCAACGGCGGGTGTGTTTCCAGACTCGCGACAACGAGGCTTCGCTCGGCGAAGCGGTCCCCTCTGAACGAACGACACGATCAAAACCCGAACACAGGTGCGTGGTACAAGTTCCTCAAATTCCACGATCCACTGCACGATCTGTGCTTCAGAGCTCAGGTGATAAAAAAAAAAAAAAATTCGTTGGGACTCGGCCGCCAAAGCCTCGAGCGGTCTACCGTTTTTCCCCGGCAACACGAAGCGAGTATAAATTATTCGATCTCGCAACGGCCGGTTTCTCAGACTCTCGACAACGAGGCTATGGCAAAAAGCAAGTCCCCTCTGAGCTTGCAGCACAATTGTGAAACGGGAAAACGAACAAGTACCAGCGGCGTATTGCTTTCACGCAGAGACGCAAAATAATGGTACACACTCGACCTGTCGAATATGCAAAGTCGACGACATAACTTACCGTTCGGGTAAGAAAAATTCGTTAGGACTCGTCGGTTAACAACACCAACACCTCGAGCGCGGTCTGTATAATTTTATTTACCCGACAACACGAAGCGAGCATAATAAATGAGATTCGATCTCGCAACGGCGGGTTCATTATACAGACTCTAATCGCCAACGAGGCTTGGCCCGACGAATCGTCCCCTCCGAACGGAACGGTACGATCGACATTAACACAACCAGGGTACGCGGCGCGACACCACGCTCTTAACGAATTCGAAGTCGACGACGATCGTCGTTCGGGTAAAGATTCGTTGGGACTCGCCGTCGTACACAGCCTCGAGGCGGTCTGTTTCACCCGACAACGCGAAGCGAGCATAATATTGTTCGATCTCGCAACGGCACGGGTTTTCACAGACTCTCGACAACGAGGCTTGGCGGCGACGAATCGTCCCCTCCGAACGGAACGGTACGATCGACTAAAACAGGATACGCGCGACACACGCTCTTAAAGGAATTCGAAGTCGACGACGGCGCGTCCGTTCGGGTGAAGATTCGTTGGGACTCGCCGCACGCGCAGCCTCTGAGCGGTCCAATTTAACCTGCGACACGAAGCGAGCATAAAATGGTTCGATCTCGCAACGGCAACGGGTTTTCATAGACTCTATGAGAGCGAGGCTTGGCGGCGACGAATCGTCCCCTCCGAACGGAACGGTACGATCGACTAAAACAGGATACGCGCGACACACGCTCTTAAAAGAAATCGAAGTCGACGACGGCGCGTCCGTTCGGGTGAATGATTCGTTGGGACTCGCCGCACGCGCAGCCTCTGAGCGGTCCAATTTAACCTGCGACACGAAGCGAGCATAAAATTGTTCGATCTCGCAACGGCAACGGGTTTTCAGACACTCAACAACGAGGCTTGGCGGCGACGAATCGTCCCCTCCGAACGAAACGGTACGGTACGATCGACTGGTATAAAAGAGCGGGCGACACACGATCCTGCGAATTCGAGGTCGACGACGGTACAACACGTTCATCGTTCGGGTGAAGATTCGTTGGGAC
>CAXAJV010000685.1:27500-31598 GCA_963969225.1 Xylocopa violacea
GAACGGCCATGCACCACCACCCACCGAATCAAGAAAGAGCTCTCAATCTGTCAATCCTTCCGGTGTCTGGGCCTGGTGAGGTTTCCCGTGTTGAGTCAAATTAAGCCGCAGGCTCCACTCCTGGTGGTGCCCTTCCGTCAATTCCTTTAAGTTTCAGCTTTGCAACCATACTTCCCCCGGAACCCAAAAACTTTGGTTTCCCGGAAGCTGCCCGCCGAGTCATCGGAGGAACATCGGCGGATCGCTGGTTGGCATCGTTTATGGTTAGAACTAGGGCGGTATCTGATCGCCTTCGAACCTCTAACTTTCGTTACTCTGAGATAGCGCGTTTTTTGGCAAATGCTTTCGCTTTAGTCCGTCTTGCGACGATCCAAGAATTTCACCTCTAACGTCGCAATACGAATGCCCCCATCTGTCCCTATTAATCATTACCTCGGGGTTCCGGAAACCAACAAAATAGAACCGAGGTCCTATTCCATTATTCCATGCACATAGTATTCAGGCGAAAATAGCCTGCTTTAAGCACTCTAATTTATTCAAAGTAAACGTACCGGCCCACCTCGACACTCAGTGAAGAGCACCGCGATGGGATGTCTGTTGGACCGCCCCGTGAGGAGCTAAGCCCACCGGTAGGACGTATCACATAATGCCAGTTAGACACCGCGAGCGGTGAACCGACACTGTGACACACAGATTCAACTACGAGCTTTTTAACCGCAACAACTTTAATATACGCTATTGGAGCTGGAATTACCGCGGCTGCTGGCACCAGACTTGCCCTCCAATTGATCCTCGTTAAAGGATTTAAAGTGTACTCATTCCGATTACGGGGCCTCGGATGAGTCCCGTATCGTTATTTTTCGTCACTACCTCCCCGTGCCGGGAGTGGGTAATTTGCGCGCCTGCTGCCTTCCTTGGATGTGGTAGCTGTTTCTCAGGCTCCCTCTCCGGAATCGAACCCTGATTCCCCGTTACCCGTTACAACCATGGTAGGCGCGGAACCTACCATCGACAGTTGATAAGGCAGACATTTGAAAGATTCGTCGCCGGTACTAAATGACCGTGCGATCAGCTGTGGGTTATTCAGAGTCACCAAAGCAAACGATGGACGCACGGGCGAACCGCACGCCACCGATTGGTTTTGATCTAATAAAAGCATTCCTCCCATCTCTGGTCGGAATTCTGATTTGCATGTATTAGCTCTAGAATTACCACAGTTATCCAAGTAATTTCGTGTACAATCTAAGAAACCATAACTGATTTAATGAGCCATTCGCGGTTTCACCTTAGTTCGGTATGTACTGAGACATGCATGGCTTAATCTTTGAGACAAGCATATGACTACTGGCAGGATCAACCAGGGAACCGTACCATGAGTCGTCTCTCTCTCTCTCTCTCTCCTCCTCCTCCTCTTTTTCACCATCATCATATCATCATCAACTCTTATAAGAGTAGTTTGCTCAACGTGTTTTTAGTCGTCGTCGGTTCTCTTAGAGACACCGATCGACGATACGAAATAATAATATATATATATGTATATCGTTCGAATATCGCAATATTCGTCATAGTTTTGTTCAGTGGATGCGGCTGACGGGTCTTTCGGACCTCGCTCGAGCACATTATTTATTTTTTGTATTTCGTAAAATGCATCCTCGGTTAGCACATATGTTCAATAATACCGAGGTATTGCATTTTTTCCTCCTCTCCTTTTCCTTTCTTTTCTTTTCTTTCGAGAATGAGACACTCCCAAAAATCGTACGTTCCCAAAATCGACTTCACAAGTCGCCTTCCAACTGAACCGTGTCGAGTAAGCGCGTATACATTTCGCGCTGAAAATATACATCGTCTTTACCACGGACATATCCCCTTGCGAGGACTTGTCGGGTATCGACGAGCAAGCGCGTATACAATTTTCACGCTGGTTATATATTTTTGGGCACATTTTTGTCATTTATTGAATACATATTGTCACCTTTAATCGTCTATAGCACGGACATCTCTTGCGAGAACATGCTGGGCATCGACGATGCAAGCGCGTATACGATTTGTCACCGCTTGTTATATCGGTGTACGGCACCTTTTATCGTCTATAGCACGGACATCTCTTTCACGCTGGGCATTAAGATAGCGCGTACAGAGAACATGCTGGGCATCGACGATGCAAGCGCGTATGCAATTTTCACGCTGGGCAAATATCGCCGAAAGCACGGACATCTCTTTCACGCTGGGCATTAAGATAGCGCGTACAGAGAACATGCTGGTCATCAAGGCGAGGAAGCGCGTACAATTGCGTCACGCTGATTTATCGTACACCTTTTTTCTCCATCGTCTATAGCACGAACATCTCTTGCGAGAACATGCTGGGCAACGACGATGGCAAGCGGTTATAATCGTGTCACGCTGTATTGTTTAATATGTATATAAAGAATACCTTTTATCGTCTAATGCGCGAACGCGTAGTACCTCTTGGCACTCCATTTGACTATAACAGAGATACTACACACGCTCTCACACGCTGGGCATTATGATAGCGCGTACAGAGAAGCGTGCTGTTCGGCATAGACGAGCAAGCGCGTACAATTGTGTCACGCTGAAGTATATTTTTGTATCTCGCCCTCCTCAGGCGAGCTGGCGCGTACCAAGTGCGCGCTGGGCATTCGACACGGGACACCTTTTGGAAGTTCGTCGAGAGACTCCTCTGTTTCGTAACAGATCGTGTCGAAATGACATATACCATTTATTCTTTTGCCTTCTTCAGTGGATGCTTATTTTTTATTTTTTGTTTCGTTCCTCAACTCAGTGGATGCTCATTTTTATTTTTTTTTGTTGAGGAACTTGTTTGGTATATCATCGGTGTATATCTATCTTCATATACACCTTTCATGCGTATAGCATATTATGGACATTTCGTACACACATCTGGTACGTCCAAAAATTCAATATGTATCTCTAGAGTCCGTTCCGAGAGCTCGGAGCGTAAAGATTTAGAATCGATGCAAGGAAGGTACAATTTAACCGAGTAAAACTCGGATAAATGGTCACCAACGTCACCGTTGGACGCTCGCCACATATGGGCCATTCGGTCAAAGACACCGACCCGTGGCAATGCAGTGTGGAGAAAATTCGACAACCGACACGGGACAGAGCAGTCGAGAACGTATTCTCGAGGAGCGGTGGACTGCTTCTCAACCGAAGTCATAGAATAGCCACGCGCCCGACGCTACTCCGCCCGGCCGGCTCGAACCGACCTGTCTCCTTATAGATACGGAACGGCCGGCCGGGCGGTCGGCGCCGGCCGGGCTAACGCACGGGCGCTTACGGTGGTAAACTCCAGCGGCGACCGACCGTCCGGAAAGGCTGCTGTAACTTAGTCGCGCGGAGGCGCAAGTATAAAGTGCTATTAACGTTGAACTTTTATGAACGGAAATTGTTTAAACATAATGAATATATACGGAAAAACATATTTCTAGAATATAACGAATTTTAATCGATTTTAACATTGAAAAAACGCAGTTATAAAATACGAAGTCAACGAAAAACACGAAAAATCGAAAATCTGACACGTACAAATGAATTCTACAATCAAATTAATCGATATTACGAAAAAAAAACCAAGCGTTTATATAAAAAAATTACCGATAAATTGACAAAAACCGCCAGTCGTGTCGGTTTCGGGAGACTAAAAATTATAAATTCGACTAAACAATGCGCTAATAAATTCAATCAATAGCTTTCAATAAGGTTTCTGCAAAAAAATTGTTAGGTCAACGGTTTAATTTACGAGAAAATAGCGAAAAACCGCCGATCGTGTCGCTTCCGACCTCTCGTTGCGAATATTTTCTAAGTTCCCCGTCGTGTCGCTTCCGACCGCTCGGCGCGAATATTTTCTAAGTTCCCCGTCGTGTCGCTTCCGACCGCTCGGCGCGAATATTTTCTAAGTTCCCCGCCGTGTCGCTTCCGACCGCTCGGCGCGAATATTTTCTAAGTTCCCGGTCATGTCGCTTCCGACCTCTCGGTGGGAATATTTTACAATTTCACGGTCATGTCGCTTCCGACCTCTCGGTGGGAATATTTTACAATTTCACGGTCATGTCGCTT
>CAXAJV010000686.1:0-2500 GCA_963969225.1 Xylocopa violacea
ATGCAATTTTCACGCTGGGCAAATATCGCCGAAAGCACGGACATCTCTTTCACGCTGGGCATTAAGATAGCGCGTACAGAGAACATGCTGGTCATCAAGGCGAGGAAGCGCGTACAATTGCGTCACGCTGATTTATCGTACACCTTTTTTCTCCATCGTCTATAGCACGAACATCTCTTGCGAGAACATGCTGGGCAACGACGATGGCAAGCGGTTATAATCGTGTCACGCTGTATTGTTCAATATGTATATAAAGAATACCTTTTATCGTCTAATGCGCGAACGCGTAGTACCTCTTGGCACTCCATTTGACTATAACAGAGATACTACACACGCTCTCACACGCTGGGCATTATGATAGCGCGTACAGAGAAGCGTGCTGTTCGGCATAGACGAGCAAGCGCGTACAATTGTGTCACGCTGAAGTATATTTTTGTATCTCGCCCTCCTCAGGCGAGCTGGCGCGTACCAAGTGCGCGCTGGGCATTCGACACGGGACACCTTTTGGAAGTTCGTCGAGAGACTCCTCTGTTTCGTAACAGATCGTGTCGAAATGACATATACCATTTATTCTTTTGCCTTCTTCAGTGGATGCTTATTTTTTATTTTTTGTTTCGTTCCTCAACTCAGTGGATGCTCATTTTTATTTTTTTTTGTTGAGGAACTTGTTTGGTATATCATCGGTGTATATCTATCTCCATATACACCTTTCATGCGTATAGCATATTATGGACATTTCGTACACACATCTGGTACGTCCAAAAATTCAATATGTATCTCTAGAGTCCGTTCCGAGAGCTCGGAGCGTAAAGATTTAGAATCGATGCAAGGAAGGTACAATTTAACCGAGTAAAACTCGGATAAATGGTCACCAACGTCACCGTTGGACGCTCGCCACATATGGGCCATTCGGTCAAAGACACCGACCCGTGGCAATGCAGTGTGGAGAAAATTCGACAACCGACACGGGACAGAGCAGTCGAGAACGTATTCTCGAGGAGCGGTGGACTGCTTCTCAACCGAAGTCATAGAATAGCCACGCGCCCGACGCTACTCCGCCCGGCCGGCTCGAACCGACCTGTCTCCTTATAGATACGGAACGGCCGGCCGGGCGGTCGGCGCCGGCCGGGCTAACGCACGGGCGCTTACGGTGGTAAACTCCAGCGGCGACCGACCGTCCGGAAAGGCTGCTGTAACTTAGTCGCGCGGAGGCGCAAGTATAAAGTGCTATTAACGTTGAACTTTTATGAACGGAAATTGTTTAAACATAATGAATATATACGGAAAAACATATTTCTAGAATATAACGAATTTTAATCGATTTTAACATTGAAAAAACGCAGTTATAAAATACGAAGTCAACGAAAAACACGAAAAATCGAAAATCTGACACGTACAAATGAATTCTACAATCAAATTAATCGATATTACGAAAAAAAAACCAAGCGTTTATATAAAAAAATTACCGATAAATTGACAAAAACCGCCAGTCGTGTCGGTTTCGGGAGACTAAAAATTATAAATTCGACTAAACAATGCGCTAATAAATTCAATCAATAGCTTTCAATAAGGTTTCTGCAAAAAAATTGTTAGGTCAACGGTTTAATTTACGAGAAAATAGCGAAAAACCGCCGATCGTGTCGCTTCCGACCTCTCGTTGCGAATATTTTCTAAGTTCCCCGTCGTGTCGCTTCCGACCGCTCGGCGCGAATATTTTCTAAGTTCCCCGTCGTGTCGCTTCCGACCGCTCGGCGCGAATATTTTCTAAGTTCCCCGCCGTGTCGCTTCCGACCGCTCGGCGCGAATATTTTCTAAGTTCCCGGTCATGTCGCTTCCGACCTCTCGGTGGGAATATTTTACAATTTCACGGTCATGTCGCTTCCGACCTCTCGGTGGGAATATTTTACAATTTCACGGTCATGTCGCTTCCGACCTCTCGGTAGGAATATTTTTCAAATCTCCGGACGCATCGCTTCCTACATTTCGGTGAGGATATTTTTTACGTTTCTGAACGTATCGGTCCCGACCTCTTGGTGCGAATATATATATATATATATATATATATATATATATATATATATATATATATATATAACATAATATAACCTAACCTAATACAACCTGATCGCACGGTGCGAATATTTTCAAAGTTCCCCGCCGTGTCGCTTCCGACCTCTCGGCGCGAATATTTTCAAAGTCCCCGGTCGTGTCGGTCCCGACCGCTCGGCGCGAATATTTTCTAAGTTCCCCGTCGTGTCGCTTCCGACCGCTCGGCGCGAATATTTTCTAAGTTCCCCGCCGTGTCGCTTCCGACCGCTCGGCGCGAATATTTTCTAAGTTCCCGGTCGTGCCGGTTCGTACTTCTCGGTGCGAACATTATATATGTAGAACGTAATATAACCTAACCTAACCCAACCTAACCTCTCGGTGGTATTATTTTACAGAAAGCCGGGCGTGTCTACTCCTACTTCTCGGTGCGAATATTATGTATATAACATAA
>CAXAJV010000686.1:7500-10000 GCA_963969225.1 Xylocopa violacea
TGGCGTAAACGTACCTTTTATATCGTGTCCCAGCGTTTCTATTCTGAATATTTCGTGATTTCTTATGTCTGTGCCCCTGCTTCTGATTGCTGGGACCGCCTCCTTCTCCTTCGGTGAGTTTTTCACTGAATCTTTGTACCAATACGTTTATTTCTTCCTCACCGATTTCATTTTGGTTGGCTATTCTTATTATTTCTTGTTCAATATCCCAAAATTTGTTTTCTTCTTCCACATAGCCAACCCCAATTGCTCCCCGGATAATATCTTTCCATTTGATTCTTTCCTGTATTACCCGGAGCTCCTCATCATCCTCGGCGGCCGACTCGTAATGCGAGCTCATTGAGGATTCACTGCTAGGTGAATCCTCCGTGTCGGCCGTCGCTTCCTCCCTTTCGACGGGTAAGAGCCTCCTTTTATCACTGATTTGCTTTAACGTCTTGCCAGGTAGGAACTGTTTGATAGCCACATTGGGCTGCTTAAGGTTTTTGAAGCGTTCGTTTAGTGTCTTGAGGAGGTCTACCTCCTCCTTAGACCAGGCCGAGGCTCTATTGCCTGGTCTGTTCCTACTCTGGCTAGAGCCGGCCAGTATTCTTTTTAAGTTTCTCGCTTGCGGGTGTTTAAATCTTTCGTGTGTTGAAAGGCCGGCTCGTGTTTGGAAAGTTCTCCCGCAGGAGTCACACTTTACCCCCGAGCTGCTCTGGTGGTCGGAGCCTTTGCATTTTGGGAGGTGACACCGACACCCATGGAGCCTTTCGAACTCCTTTAGGCATACGGCGCACCTCCACACAATATTTGCTCGGGGGTGCTGTTGTTCCACGTGTTCTTTAAATTTAGACTCCTGCAGGAACCTCCTATCTATTTCTTGTGCTTCGCACAACCCGCATTTAATTTCCCCGTCTAACGGGAGGTCCACACGTTGTCCCAAATCATAAGCCAAGTTCGCGCCAAGTCCGTCATCATTGGCCCTCCTGTCCATAGCGGACACGTCCGCCACAGAGGCCCCAGGGCCGGGGACCTCTGTGTCCGAGGCTTCATTTTCTTCCCCTGCCATTTCTGTAACAGTGAAGCATTTCCGTCAATTCCAATCTTAGCCAAACCTTAGCCTAGTTCAAGCCAGGTCATCATCGTGCAACTACCTAGAGGAGTGATCAGCCAGCCGCCGACAGACAGGTCCTTCGCTCCTATTTCTCTGACATCTGGACTCGCATGGCAAGATGTTAAGTGCCAGAAGCGTATTTGGGGCCCCGCATGGCAAGGTGATAGCGCCAGTAGCGTCAAGAGTATCGAAAATTTTCTGGGACTGGCTCCCTAAAATGCCTGCTTCTGGAGCCAGGTCATAAAAAAAGCCGCCAGCACCTGGGTTACCCCAGGTGCCAGCGGCCTCCAGAAAAAAAGTCATAAAAAAAGCCGCCAGCACTTGGTTTACACCAAGCACCAGCGGCTTATATTCTCGACTCATGAATCGCTCGAGGTCCCACTTGACGCTCGAGACTCAGATGTCAGCGGCGCACTACCTGCTTAAGCAGGCAAGATGTTTAAACCGGGCACTGCGTGCCCTCTTCTACAGAAAGATCACCATCACTCACCAGTTATGTAACTTTATGTCTTGTCGGCAGACTAGGCCGACCACTCCTCAGCTCGGAAGGTGGGGTCGCCACTCCCCAACGGTGTGCACTATCACCGCTCCGTGCCTCGGAGTCATAGTTACTCCCGCCGTTTACCCGCGCTTTTTTGAATTTCTTCACGTTGACATTCAGAGCACTGGGCAGAAATCACATTGCGTCAACACCCTTGGGGGCCATCGCAATGCTTTGTTTTAATTAGACAGTCGGATTCCCCTAGTCCGTGCCAGTTCTGAGCCGAGCGTTGAATGGCGGCCGAAGAGGACGACAAGATACGGCGAACCGCCTCTGAAGCCTCGCAGCAAGGAAGATCCGTGGGAGGCCAAGGCACGGGACCGAGCTCGGATTCCGGGTTACGCATGCACGAAGCAGCGGCCCGTTCAGCTCGCCCAGGCCCGGCACGTCAGCCAAACCCACTTCCCGACCAAGCCCGACACGCCCCGCTCCTCAGAGCCAATCCTTATTCCGAAGTTACGGATCCAATTTGCCGACTTCCCTTACCTACATTAATCTATCGACTAGAGGCTCTTCACCTTGGAGACCTGCTGCGGATATGGGTACGAACCGGCGCGACACCTCCACGTGGCCCTCTCCTGGATTTTCAAGGTCCGAGGGGAAGATGCGGACACCGCCGCAACTGCGGTGCTCTTCGCGTTCCAAACCCTATCTCCCTGCTAGAGGTTTCCAGGGAACTCGAACGCTTATACAGAAAAGAAAACTCTCCCCGCATCTCCCGACGGCGTCTCCAGGTCATTTTGGGTTACCCCGACGAACACTCTTATGAGGGCCCGGATTGGTATACGGTTCCGCTGCCGGGTTCCGGAATAGGAACCGGATTCCCTTTCGCCCAATGGGTGTGTGTCTTTCGCTCACTTTTT
>CAXAJV010000686.1:12500-15000 GCA_963969225.1 Xylocopa violacea
AGGCCGAGTTGGAGCGCGCCCACGCGAATCTCTCTGCTGCGTGGAACGGGAAATAAAAAAAAAAAGGAACGCACGCGTGGAATTACATAACCAAGCTGCGCTTTCCGGGGACTGGATGACCGGCTTTTTGATCGCGCGGTCCCGTCTCGACAACGAAGACATGGGGTGACCAACAACTTGTGGCACCGAGCAGCACCTCGTCGAAGTATAACTTCGAGCCTCGCCAATGGGGTGGGCACAATCTCTTCCCGTATCTACTTCTCTAAACGACTCTCCTCGTTGCGCGTGGCGTTACCGATTCGAGTTCTGTGCTTCGGAATCTGCGGACGCGCGTCACAGGCCAGAAACGTTACAATCGACCATATATATATATATACCAAATGTTCCGATCGACACCGGGCTGACAGACAGAGGCAGCACACCGAGGACGCACGGTAAATTCGAGTCTCGACGAACGTGGCTGGGGTCAGATTCGAACATCCCAAGATCATCAGCGTTCGAAGAGGAAATGCGTCCCCGTGCGCGCGTTTGTCTGTGGTCCCCGACAATCGACGGCATATGGAAATAAAATTCGAGATCGACTTCGGCAACGACGGCCTATATACATTGTATGTATTCGAGTGACGGTCCGCTCAATTTCTTCCTTACACAAAACATGGTATACGCGCACAACGCGCGGAGAGAGCAGAGAGAGAACGGGTTATTCTGATGATTGAACGCAACAACACCCTGGGGCTGTGCGAACTTCGAACGATCGGATGCGCATCATCGTCCCTCACGTTACGACGATGTCGCTCGCTCTCTCTTTCTTGCATATTCTCTTCTCTCTCTCGACCGAGTTCCCAACAATTCGATTCTCTCAGTCTTGCGGCAAAAGAAAAATTCATTTTAAACGACGTCGAGCGCGCGGCATATCAATCGTGCGTTAAAGAGACGCGCGAAGAGTGGTCATGGTGTGTGGCGGGTGTGCGAATTTGGAATACGGAACAAAATCGGCAGTCGAAACACGAAGCGGTTCCCCGTGGGCGGTCGTCCGGTTAAACGAACGACTCACGACGCCACGAAGAACTCGCGCGAGTCCGTGATCGACACCGTCGATTTCCGTGAACCCGTTTAACGCACGCCGCACGCGCGCACACGTTACACCAGTCGCATATAGTCTCGGGGCACGGCCACAGACGACTCGGACGAACGTCCAACGATCGCTCGTACGTCGCGTATCGCTCCTCTTTTTCCCTTTCGGTGCGCCCGAACTCAGAAACGTTCGTAAATGGAATTCGAATGAACGACGGCGGGCAGATTCGAGCACCGGAGAGAAAAGATTCGACGAAACGCAACGCAAGCAGTATTCTGGTTACGTGAACGACCCTCAGCTAGGCGTGGTCCAGGAATTGTATCCGTGGACCGCAATGTGCGTTCGAAATGTCGATGTTCATGTGTCCTGCAGTTCACACGTTGACGCGCAATTAGCTGCGTTCTTCATCGACCCACGAGCCAAGTGATCCACCGTTCAGGGTAATCGTATATGTATATTTTTTATTAATTGTTAAGTCTCTTCGTACTAAGTTTCGAACAAGTCGAGACCCAAACGTCTCCGGCGAAGGAGACGCGGGCGTCGCCCGAATTCTCGGCGACACGATACCGTCCTACGGATGAAACGGACACGCCTGTTTCAGGGTGTTTAGGATACATCCTTTCGGATTCACGCCAGTGTGCCACGCGTCCAGGTAGATAAAATTTTTCGAAAATTCGTTAGGACTCTTCTTCGCGCGTATCGCGCAGACCCTCGAGGCGGTCCCCCCTTCCTCCCGACAACACGAAGCGAGCTTGTAAAATTCGATCTCGCAACGGCGGGTTTATTAAGGGACTCTCGACAACGAGGAAGAATACGCAAACGCGAATATATCGTCGTCCCCTCTGAACGAATGGCACGTGGAAGTGAATACAAAAAAAAAAAAAAAAGAAAGATATCCAACACCCAGCGGCGTATTGCTTTCGAGAAGTTGACGACGTTCGTACAGGTAAGTCGTAAAATATCGATGGGACTCGCCGTGAAACCTCGAAGCGGTCTATAATTTTACCCACCCGACAACACGAAGCGAGCATAAAAAATTATTCGATCTCGCAACGGCGGGTGTGTTTCCAGACTCGCGACAACGAGGCTTCGCTCGGCGAAGCGGTCCCCTCTGAACGAACGACACGATCAAAACCCGAACACAGGTGCGTGGTACAAGTTCCTCAAATTCCACGATCCACTGCACGATCTGTGCTTCAGAGCTCAGGTGATAAAAAAAAAAAAAAATTCGTTGGGACTCGGCCGCCAAAGCCTCGAGCGGTCTACCGTTTTTCCCCGGCAACACGAAGCGAGTATAAATTATTCGATCTCGCAACGGCCGGTTTCTCAGACTCTCGACAACGAGGCTATGGCAAAAAGCAAGTCCCCTCTGAGCTTGCAGCACAATTGTGAAACGGGAAAACGAACAAGTACCAGCGGCGTATT
>CAXAJV010000686.1:20000-25000 GCA_963969225.1 Xylocopa violacea
CTCTCTCTCTCTCTCTCCTCCTCCTCTTTTTCACCATCATCATCAACTCTTATAAGAGTAGTTTGCTCAACGTGTTTTTAGTCGTCGTCGGTTCTCTTAGAGACACCGATCGACGATACGAAATAATAATATATATATATGTATATCGTTCGAATATCGCAATATTCGTCATAGTTTTGTTCAGTGGATGCGGCTGACGGGTCTTTCGGACCTCGCTCGAGCACATTATTTATTTTTTGTATTTCGTAAAATGCATCCTCGGTTAGCACATATGTTCAATAATACCGAGGTATTGCATTTTTTCCTCCTCTCCTTTTCCTTTCTTTTCTTTTCTTTCGAGAATGAGACACTCCCAAAAATCGTACGTTCCCAAAATCGACTTCACAAGTCGCCTTCCAACTGAACCGTGTCGAGTAAGCGCGTATACACTTCGCGCTGAAAATATACATCGTCTTTACCACGGACATATCCCCTTGCGAGGACTTGTCGGGTATCGACGAGCAAGCGCGTATACAATTTTCACGCTGGTTATATATTTTTGGGCACATTTTTGTCATTTATTGAATACATATTGTCACCTTTAATCGTCTATAGCACGGACATCTCTTGCGAGAACATGCTGGGCATCGACGATGCAAGCGCGTATACGATTTGTCACCGCTTGTTATATCGGTGTACGGCACCTTTTATCGTCTATAGCACGGACATCTCTTTCACGCTGGGCATTAAGATAGCGCGTACAGAGAACATGCTGGGCATCGACGATGCAAGCGCGTATGCAATTTTCACGCTGGGCAAATATCGCCGAAAGCACGGACATCTCTTTCACGCTGGGCATTAAGATAGCGCGTACAGAGAACATGCTGGTCATCAAGGCGAGGAAGCGCGTACAATTGCGTCACGCTGATTTATCGTACACCTTTTTTCTCCATCGTCTATAGCACGAACATCTCTTGCGAGAACATGCTGGGCAACGACGATGGCAAGCGGTTATAATCGTGTCACGCTGTATTGTTCAATATGTATATAAAGAATACCTTTTATCGTCTAATGCGCGAACGCGTAGTACCTCTTGGCACTCCATTTGACTATAACAGAGATACTACACACGCTCTCACACGCTGGGCATTATGATAGCGCGTACAGAGAAGCGTGCTGTTCGGCATAGACGAGCAAGCGCGTACAATTGTGTCACGCTGAAGTATATTTTTGTATCTCGCCCTCCTCAGGCGAGCTGGCGCGTACCAAGTGCGCGCTGGGCATTCGACACGGGACACCTTTTGGAAGTTCGTCGAGAGACTCCTCTGTTTCGTAACAGATCGTGTCGAAATGACATATACCATTTATTCTTTTGCCTTCTTCAGTGGATGCTTATTTTTTATTTTTTGTTTCGTTCCTCAACTCAGTGGATGCTCATTTTTATTTTTTTTTGTTGAGGAACTTGTTTGGTATATCATCGGTGTATATCTATCTCCATATACACCTTTCATGCGTATAGCATATTATGGACATTTCGTACACACATCTGGTACGTCCAAAAATTCAATATGTATCTCTAGAGTCCGTTCCGAGAGCTCGGAGCGTAAAGATTTAGAATCGATGCAAGGAAGGTACAATTTAACCGAGTAAAACTCGGATAAATGGTCACCAACGTCACCGTTGGACGCTCGCCACATATGGGCCATTCGGTCAAAGACACCGACCCGTGGCAATGCAGTGTGGAGAAAATTCGACAACCGACACGGGACAGAGCAGTCGAGAACGTATTCTCGAGGAGCGGTGGACTGCTTCTCAACCGAAGTCATAGAATAGCCACGCGCCCGACGCTACTCCGCCCGGCCGGCTCGAACCGACCTGTCTCCTTATAGATACGGAACGGCCGGCCGGGCGGTCGGCGCCGGCCGGGCTAACGCACGGGCGCTTACGGTGGTAAACTCCAGCGGCGACCGACCGTCCGGAAAGGCTGCTGTAACTTAGTCGCGCGGAGGCGCAAGTATAAAGTGCTATTAACGTTGAACTTTTATGAACGGAAATTGTTTAAACATAATGAATATATACGGAAAA
Organism: Xylocopa violacea; assembly: GCA_963969225.1. Classification (NCBI taxonomy): domain Eukaryota; kingdom Metazoa; phylum Arthropoda; class Insecta; order Hymenoptera; family Apidae; genus Xylocopa; species Xylocopa violacea. The sequence continues at coordinate 22,065 of CAXAJV010000686.1, forward strand.
ACATATTTCTAGAATATAACGAATTTTAATCGATTTTAACATTGAAAAAACGCAGTTATAAAATACGAAGTCAACGAAAAACACGAAAAATCGAAAATCTGACACGTACAAATGAATTCTACAATCAAATTAATCGATATTACGAAAAAAAACCAAGCGTTTATATAAAAAAATTACCGATAAATTGACAAAAACCGCCAGTCGTGTCGGTTTCGGGAGACTAAAAATTATAAATTCGACTAAACAATGCGCTAATAAATTCAATCAATAGCTTTCAATAAGGTTTCTGCAAAAAAATTGTTAGGTCAACGGTTTAATTTACGAGAAAATAGCGAAAAACCGCCGATCGTGTCGCTTCCGACCTCTCGTTGCGAATATTCTCTAAGTTCCCCGTCGTGTCGCTTCCGACCGCTCGGCGCGAATATTTTCTAAGTTCCCCGTCGTGTCGCTTCCGACCGCTCGGCGCGAATATTTTCTAAGTTCCCCGCCGTGTCGCTTCCGACCGCTCGGCGCGAATATTTTCTAAGTTCCCGGTCATGTCGCTTCCGACCTCTCGGTGGGAATATTTTACAATTTCACGGTCATGTCGCTTCCGACCTCTCGGTGGGAATATTTTACAATTTCACGGTCATGTCGCTTCCGACCTCTCGGTAGGAATATTTTTCAAATCTCCGGACGCATCGCTTCCTACATTTCGGTGAGGATATTTTTTACGTTTCTGAACGTATCGGTCCCGACCTCTTGGTGCGAATATTATATATATATATATATATATATATATATATATATATATATATATATATATATAACATAATATAACCTAACCTAATACAACCTGATCGCACGGTGCGAATATTTTCAAAGTTCCCCGCCGTGTCGCTTCCGACCTCTCGGCGCGAATATTTTCAAAGTCCCCGGTCGTGTCGGTCCCGACCGCTCGGCGCGAATATTTTCTAAGTTCCCCGTCGTGTCGCTTCCGACCGCTCGGCGCGAATATTTTCTAAGTTCCCCGCCGTGTCGCTTCCGACCGCTCGGCGCGAATATTTTCTAAGTTCCCGGTCATGTCGCTTCCGACCTCTCGGTGGGAATATTTTACAATTTCACGGTCATGTCGCTTGACCTCTCGGTGGGAATATTTTACAATTTCACGGTCATGTCGCTTCCGACCTCTCGGTAGGAATATTTTTCAAATCTCCGGACGCATCGCTTCCTACATTTCGGTGAGGATATTTTTTACGTTTCTGAACGTATCGGTCCCGACCTCTTGGTGCGAATATTATATATATATATATATATATATATATATATATATATATATATAACATAATATAACCTAACCTAATACAACCTGATCGCACGGTGCGAATATTTTCAAAGTTCCCCGCCGTGTCGCTTCCGACCTCTCGGCGCGAATATTTTCAAAGTCCCCGGTCGTGTCGGTCCCGACCGCTCGGCGCGAATATTTTCTAAGTTCCCCGTCGTGTCGCTTCCGACCGCTCGGCGCGAATATTTTCTAAGTTCCCCGCCGTGTCGCTTCCGACCGCTCGGCGCGAATATTTTCTAAGTTCCCGGTCATGTCGCTTCCGACCTCTCGGTGGGAATATTTTACAATTTCACGGTCATGTCGCTTCCGACCTCTCGGTGGGAATATTTTACAATTTCACGGTCATGTCGCTTCCGACCTCTCGGTAGGAATATTTTTCAAATCTCCGGACGCATCGCTTCCTACATTTCGGTGAGGATATTTTTTACGTTTCTGAACGTATCGGTCCCGACCTCTTGGTGCGAATATTATATATATATATATATATATATATATATATATATATATATATATAACATAATATAACCTAACCTAATACAACCTGATCGCACGGTGCGAATATTTTCAAAGTTCCCCGCCGTGTCGCTTCCGACCTCTCGGCGCGAATATTTTCAAAGTCCCCGGTCGTGTCGGTCCCGACCGCTCGGCGCGAATATTTTCTAAGTTCCCCGTCGTGTCGCTTCCGACCGCTCGGCGCGAATATTTTCTAAGTTCCCCGCCGTGTCGCTTCCGACCGCTCGGCGCGAATATTTTCTAAGTTCCCGGTCATGTCGCTTCCGACCTCTCGGTGGGAATATTTTACAATTTCACGGTCATGTCGCTTCCGACCTCTCGGTGGGAATATTTTACAATTTCACGGTCATGTCGCTTCCGACCTCTCGGTAGGAATATTTTTCAAATCTCCGGACGCATCGCTTCCTACATTTCGGTGAGGATATTTTTTACGTTTCTGAACGTATCGGTCCCGACCTCTTGGTGCGAATATTATATATATATATATATATATATATATATATATATATATATAACATAATATAACCTAACCTAATACAACCTGATCGCACGGTGCGAATATTTTCAAAGTTCCCCGCCGTGTCGCTTCCGACCTCTCGGCGCGAATATTTTCAAAGTCCCCGGTCGTGTCGGTCCCGACCGCTCGGCGCGAATATTTTCTAAGTTCCCCGTCGTGTCGCTTCCGACCGCTCGGCGCGAATATTTTCTAAGTTCCCCGCCGTGTCGCTTCCGACCGCTCGGCGCGAATATTTTCTAAGTTCCCGGTCATGTCGCTTCCGACCTCTCGGTGGGAATATTTTACAATTTCACGGTCATGTCGCTTCCGACCTCTCGGTGGGAATATTTTACAATTTCACGGTCATGTCGCTTCCGACCTCTCGGTAGGAATATTTTTCAAATCTCCGGACGCATCGCTTCCTACATTTCGGTGAGGATATTTTTTACGTTTCTGAACGTATCGGTCCCGACCTCTTGGTGCGAATATTATATAAATATATATATATATATATATATATATATATATATATATATAACATAATATAACCTAACCTAATACAACCTGATCGCACGGTGCGAATATTTTCAAAGTTCCCCGCCG
>CAXAJV010000686.1:30000-37500 GCA_963969225.1 Xylocopa violacea
ATTTTATATCTGTATGCTGCGTATCTTATTTCCAGGTCTATTGGCAATTTTCCTGCAATTACATGTAGGGCTGTTGTGGATGTCGTTCTGTATGCTTTTGTTAATCTAAGCAGTGCGTTTCTCTGGGCTGCGAGTAATCTTCCTGTGTTTCCTTTCGTTAGTCTGTCACTCCAGGCTGCAGACGCGTATGTAACTGTTGGTACGAAAACTCCTGTATATAAAATTTTTAAGCACTTATAGTTCAGGCCCCAGTCTCTTCTAGCTACCCTAGCAAGTGCATTGAATTTCTTCTCACACTTGCTCTTCAGCTTTTCAACGTGGGTCCTTACGTATAATCCTCTATCGAAATGGATGCCGAGATATCTTACTGTTGGTTTGTATGCGATTTGCTTGTTGTCTATTTTTATTTTTGGTGGTCTTTTGGGATCTAATATGCCTTTGAAGAGAGTCATTTCAGTTTTTGACACTGATAATTGAAGTTTTTCGTTATTGCACCAGTTTTGTATCATATCTACTGTTTCTTGTCCTTGTTTTTCTAATTCCAGTCGGCTATTTCCAAATATTAATACTAGTAAATCATCGGCATATGCTATTATCTCTATTCCTGCGTTGGCTAGGTTTACGAGGAGATCGTCGAAAACTAGCTTCCATAAGTGTGGGCCTAAGATGGATCCTTGCGGGCAGCCTTTCGTTACTTTCTTCGTAACTTCCTCCGTTTGTCCTTGGAATTTTACGGTGCGGTCTTGCAAGTAATTTGCTATTGTCCGATAGATGTTTCTCGGACATTGCCGCTCTTTGAGTCGGTGCAGGATACTCGGCCACCAGACGTTATCAAAGGCGCCCGCGATGTCGAACAGGATGGCCAATGCATATTTCTTACTGCTTGCGGAAACTAGTTCTCGCATCTGTATTATTGCGTCTTCGGTTGATTTGCCTGCGGTGAATCCATATTGTCGCTCTGATGTAAAATGTTCTTTTTGGAGTGTTGGAGTTAGTTTCCGTACCAACAGCTTCTCTAAAGCTTTGCCTATCACCGGAAGAAGACAGATCGGTCTGAATGAGTTGGGATTCGTGTCGTCCTTTTCAGGGTCCTTTAATAAGGCGCGGATGTTCCCTACCTTCCAGATTTTCGGGAAGTGACCTTGTTTGATGCAGGCGTTGAATAATCCGTTGAATTCTGATTGTAATATGTTGTATGAGGCTTTTAACACTTCAACTTCTATTCCGTCTATGCCTGGTGCTTTTTTGTTTCTGAGTTCTTTTATTGCAGTGGCTATTTCCAGGTCTGTGAACGAGTTTGCGTCTTCGGTGTTTGGAGTTTCTTGAATGTCGATCCTTCTTTCTCTTTGTAATTCCGTGGTGTCGTCACTATCATCCGGTACTAGGGTCTGTAGGAATCCTTTAGCTGTGTCCTTCCATGTGATTGTGTGTTCGGTTCCAGATTCGCATGTAGCTAGGGCTCGTTCCGGTGTTATTTTCTGCATGCAAATTTTGTATACTGTTCCCCAGGGTTTGGCGTTCCCTTCGTCTGTTACGAATTTCTCCCAGCATTCTTTTTTTGTCTTCCGGATTTCTGTTGTGTATTTGTTTCTTATTATGTGATATTCTTCCTTTGCCTTGGCTCTTTTTTCTGCGTCTTTTGTTTGTTGGAAGGTTTTTCGTTTCCTGTATGTGTGTCTTTTTAATTTTGTTAGGGCTTCAGTCCACCAGGGAACAGCTGAAATGCGGGTTTTTCTATGTCCGAGAGTCTTGTTGCAGGTGTTTAGAATACAGTTGTGGATTGTTTGTGCTGCTCCTTCTATATCTTCTTCCAGTTTATTGTTCCAGTTGTTTAGTATTTCCTGTTTTTCTGTCGTTAGAGTATTGCGGAACGTCTCCCAGTTGATCTTGCTTGTCCGAAACCTTGGTGTTTTTGTGCTTGTCGCTGTGCTGTCTTTGATTATGTCCTTCGTCAGACTGTAAACTATTGCGTTGTGGTCGCTGCTTGTCCAGTTTTCCTGTACCGTCCAGGTTTCCATTAGCCGTGCTGCCGGGTATGTTATTAGTGTCACATCGATATTTGAAGTGCCCGTTGGTGATGAATACGTAGGTGGGTTTCCTGGTTCGTTTGAGACAATGAGATTGTTGCGCGCGATTAATTGTTCAAGTTTTTCTCCTCGTTCATCTGTAATATTGCTGTGCCAAAGTGGTGATTTGGCGTTTGCATCTGCTGCTATTATCACTTTTTCTCCTTTTAAGTTTGTAAGTATCTTTTGCAACTGTTCTAAATAGCTATCGATATCGTGAGAATACTGAAAATACATGTTTACGAAATATATTCGCCCTAATTCACTCGTGGTCTCTATGCAAATGCAGTGTTCGTTGCTTAAGTGAGCTACTTTTAGGACGGTGAGTCTGTTTCTTTTTATGGCTATGGATGCCTGAACGGCGCAGTTTTGTTTTCCTCCGGTTATGATTATGCTGCTGCTGTTGAGTCCGATGTGTTTTCCGCCCGGGTTGTATGGTTCTTGCATCAAGAGAATGTCTATGTTTTGTTGTTCCATGAGTCTGGCGATTTCTATATTCACGAACTGTGTATTTCTCATGTTAATCTGCAGTATTTTGATTCGGTTTTTCTGTTGATTATGTCTATTGTCCATAGTCGGTTCTTGTCAGTAGCTGGTTAATGGCTGCCACATGTGATGGGCATTCTTTGTCGGTGACACTGTGAGTGTGTGTTTTTCTGTTCTTCTTGCAGTTTACACACGTCGCCGGTTTGTTCCTGTTGGGGCAGTTTTTGAAGATATGTCCTGCCGTTGCGCAATGCCCACAAACGTCCGTCTCACTTCTACAGTGTTTTGTTGTGTGGCCGTACGCTTGACACTTGTAGCAGCGTGTTGCTGCAATATAATCCTGAGCTCTGCAGCATTGCCACATGATGTAAAGCCGCTCTTTTTTAATCAGGATTTCTCTAGCCTCTTTTGATGTTTCCAGTACTATGTTGCAACTGTCCTTGTTATTTTTGTTTCCTGTTTTGAAAGCTATCTTCATTTGCTGTGCGTATTTCTTCTTCTCTTGCTCGCTGCAGTTCTGGTCGAGGATGGCCTGTATTACGTCTTCGTCGTTTTCGGTCCTTGGTGCTCCGTAGACAATGATGCGGGGGTTCTTCTTTACCGGGATATCGACCAAAAGGCCTGCCGATTTGAGCTTCTCGCTTTGAATAAGTGTCTGAACATTCCCTGATTTTGCGGTCTCAACTATAATTGCACTTCCTTGCACTTTCCTGACGTTTTTAACTTGCAGGCTGTTCTCTTTTGGTGACACTAGATCTATCAGCGCTCGCTTCGTTTCCTCACTGTTGGTGAACTTCGTTTTATCCGCTGGTCTTATCACCGCAACATTTGGTGGATCCTGTTTCAAGTTTGAAAGTTCCGCTGCTTTTGACTTGATTCCTAGTCGTTCCGCATATGTCATTTTCTGCGGTTGTGCTTGGACTGCTATTGCTGCTTTCTTTTCTGCTGCCACGAAGTCCTTTCTCTGCTTCCTCGTCTCTGATTTTAAGGCTTCTATTTGCCCTTCTAGCCTGCTGTTTAATAACAGTGACTCCTGTAGCAGACTTTGCAGGTTCCCGATCTTGGTAAGGATGTACCTGGTGGTCCCTTGTTTTATTCCGTTGTCCGGGTTAGTCAGATGATTGACCAACTTCTTCTGTATAGTTTCGGCTCTTATCTTAATGCTGCGAATGTTTCCTGTGTCCGCGCTGTCTATGTCCATTTCGTGTTCGTTCTCGCTTTCCTCGGTTCGTTGCTTTTCCGTTGCGTTTGTCTTATTTTCCGCGCGAGTGTCTTTTTCGTTTCGTTTCTGCGGCCTTTCCATGTCCGTTTCTGTCTCCGAGAGCAGTCTTCTTTTTCGTACATGTTTTCCTTTCCTGCTATATTTTTGTGTAATTACGGCCCTTTCCGTATCTGACGTGTCTCCTTCCATTGCTGATGTCTCGCGTGTAGACACTGTGTTTACTCTCCGCGTGGTGGCGTTGACTTCGATGATGCGTCAAAGATGGCGTCCAAGATGGCGTCCAAGATGGCGTCCAATATGGCCGACTAACCTGTCACTTTCTGAAACAGTAAATTTCACTTACCTTTACTGTTGATTGCTTGATTTCCAATCTGCTTATATCAAAATGAAGCTGGTGTTGTTCCGCTTCTTTTGATATATAAATCCTGGCTGGGGCGTCAGGCAGTTCCGTGCTTTGAAGCTGAAGAGAGTTGGCGAAGGTACTTCGGCGCGTGGGAAACGCCCAACACCGGTTTTATCACTTTTCAGTCCACAAACTTCGAATTTCACTGAACTTATTGTCACTGATCGTCCACAACCACTAGAGAACCACTTTAGAATACTCGGTTTAAATTTCCTGATGGTTTTTACACCGAAAACAAGAAATTTTTACGGAGCGACGTGAAGCGCGTCTGTCCTCGACCGATCCAAGATGGCGTCCCCAGATAGGGACAGAAGAGAGTGTCTAAATTGAGCTTCGAGGCGCGGGCGCCGGCTCCTTGTCGCACCTAGGCTTTTGCCTATATCGACAGATGTTATGTTAGCGTTTAGCCACTGCGAAGAGTCACGCCCTTAGATGTTTTGAGCGGCGGTGCTTGGAAAAACCTCTCTCTCACCAACTACGGATCATCAAGAGAGTAGACCGTCCCGTACGGGAAGCGACCCACTTAGCCACCTCATTGGAACTCTGGTTGTAGCCGGGTTCGAATGAGGTGTTGACAGCGGGGGCCACGTGGAGGCGGGGTCGCCAGCGCGAGCGCTCGGTCTCATGCGAGTTCAGACAGTATGTTATCTGACCGTTCGATAGTGTTTGGTGTTGTTTGACTATCTGCCACTCTGACACCTCGCGCTCTTAGAAGAGCGCAAAGCTCGCGTTGTCTTTGTGGCTTGTTGATTTGCCTTCTGCGTTCAGGTTCTTCCTCTAGTTTGTGTTCGTTGTTGTTTGTTCCTCTGTTTTATTTTCATGCGGTGTACTGATTCGTTCATGTATTCTATTTCCCTAGCATGCATGACCTGTTTCGCGAATTCCCCGAAGTGTGTGTAGTTTTCCTGGCAGATTAAATCTTTTAGTGTGCACGGCCACTTCTGTTTGTTGTTTCCTATTGATTCGACTAATATTTTGCGGCTGTTTGTGTAGTGTTTACATTCGTATATTATGTGTTTTACTGAGTCTTGTGTGCCACAGGAGCATGTGTCCGTGAGGGCTATGCCTCGTTCTTTCTGCTTATTTCTGATTTTACCGTGCCCTGTTAGTAGTTGCGATGTGTAGAAACTGGGTTGTATCCATGTATATTTGAGACGGTTCTCGATGTTATCGAAGTATTCGAAAGTGATTCTGCCGTTGTCTGTCTGTTCCCAATTTCTCTGCCATGTTTCTATTGATGTCGACCTTATTTGCGTTTTATGGTTTTTGATCTGTTGTTTGGTAGTTGTGGAGTTTCGTGCTGCGGTTAGTAGTAGGTTTTTCTTGTGATGGTAGTGTTCTATTCTTTCGTTAATCAGAAGTTCTATTGGAATTGCTGCTGCTAGGACTAGTAGAGCATCTGTTGAAATGGTTTTGTAAGCTTTTGTTACTCGAAGGAGGGCGATTCTCTGAGCTTGTCGTATCTGTTTCTTGTGACATACATTCATTTTGTCCCCCCAGCCTGCTGCGGCGTATGTTATTATTGATTGAAATACTCCTCTGTATATTATTGCCATGTTTCTATTGTTTATTCCCCAGTGAACTCTCGCGACGCGTGCGAGTTTGTTGAATATGGTCTTGCATTTTTCGGTGATGTGTCTGACGTGCGGTGTGATGTTTAATCTTGTGCCGAAATGTATTCCCAGGTATGTTACTTCTTTTACCATTTTGATGGATGTCTGATTTATTTTTACAACTGGTGGTCTTTTTATGTCTAAGAATCCTTTTAATAAAATCATTTCTGTCTTCTGCTTGGATAGTTTTAACTTTTGTTTGTCACACCATTTCGTAAGAGCGTCGGCGGCTTTGTTTGCTTTTAATTCCATTTCTTTGCGTGAGTTTCCACTGATGATTACTATTATATCGTCGGCGTAGGCGATAGGTTCGAAGCCAAGAGTTTGTATAGTGTTGATTGCGTCATCGAAGATCAGATTCCAAAATGTAGGGCCGAGAATGGAACCTTGTGGGCATCCTTTGGTAGCTTCTTTCATTACTGTGGCGTTTGCGTTTGTTACCTCCACGGAACGTTCCGTGAGATAACTCTTGATTAAAAGATAGAGGTTTCTTGGGCAGTTTCGTTTTTTTAAATTATGCAGAATACTTGGCCACCATACATTGTCGAAGGCTCCTTCGATGTCAAAAAGAAGTCCTATTGCATATTTGTGGGTGTTTTCTTCTGTTATTTTGCGCATTTCCACTATTGCGTCTTCAGTAGATCTTCCTTTTTTAAAACCAAATTGTCTGTTCGATGTTTCCGAGTGCTGGTTTGTTAAATTTGTGATCCTGTAAGATATTAATTTTTCCAGAACTTTGCTTAGAGTGGGCAGTAAGCAAATTGGCCGGTACGATCTTGGATTTGTTTTGTCCTTGTTTTTGTTTTTGATTAAGATGCGGATGACGCCTCTCTTCCATATTTGCGGAAATGTTTCTTTTAATAGGCAGAGGTTCATGAGGTTTGTAATTTCGTTTCCGATTTGAGTCCATGCTATTTTGATTATTTCATTATCTATAAGGTCGTGTCCTGGTGCTTTCTTGTTTTTCAGATTACGGATGGTGTTCTGCACTTCAGATAGGGACAGAATATTCTAAGCCCGGCCCCGGGAGGGGGCTCGGACATGCTTCATCGCCATTATGGCATACGCGTAAGAAATACCCATAACCCCACTCCCCCGGCGAGCCACTACCGAGGGAGCGGGCAGGGAGAAACCAGCACCGCCATGCACCACTCATTTATTTTTCGTCATTTAAGCTCTTTGGCTTATCCGTACATTTTGTACATTGTGTTATTAGTTCAACACCTTTTGCGTAGGGGAAGACCCGCTTGACTCATCGTCGGCTGTAAGGAGTTTTGATCTATAAATGCATTTGTGTGCTTGGATAAACTTTATAGATTACCCAATCTGTCCCATTTGCGTTCAATATGTTCGAATTCGCAGTGGCAGCCCTTTGCTTCACCCACACAGATCGAGCTGTGGGACTACTGACGGCGGGAACCACGAGGAGGTGGCTGCTTGCTAACTATGGCCCGTAGGAGGTCACAGATGTCCTATCTGCTATCCTAGGGGTTTGCATATGGCGCCATCGCAACAATGGGGATAAATCCCCGACGCCATCTTAAACCCCGTGGAGCCATAGCTTCTCCCGCCCAGATAGGGACAGAATACTCTGAACCCGGCCCCGGGAAGGGGCACGAGTCTGCTACCTCGCCTTAAGGGCATACGCAACCAGATAGGGACAGAATATTCTAAGCCAGGCCCCGGGAGGGGGCTCGGACATGCTTCATC
>CAXAJV010000686.1:42500-45000 GCA_963969225.1 Xylocopa violacea
GCGTCCCCGTGCGCGCGTTTGTCTGTGGTCCCCGACAATCGACGGCATATGGAAATAAAATTCGAGATCGACTTCGGCAACGACGGCCTATATACATTGTATGTATTCGAGTGACGGTCCGCTCAATTTCTTCCTTACACAAAACATGGTATACGCGCACAACGCGCGGAGAGAGCAGAGAGAGAACGGGTTATTCTGATGATTGAACGCAACAACACCCTGGGGCTGTGCGAACTTCGAACGATCGGATGCGCATCATCGTCCCTCACGTTACGACGATGTCGCTCGCTCTCTCTTTCTTGCATATTCTCTTCTCTCTCTCGACCGAGTTCCCAACAATTCGATTCTCTCAGTCTTGCGGCAAAAGAAAAATTCATTTTAAACGACGTCGAGCGCGCGGCATATCAATCGTGCGTTAAAGAGACGCGCGAAGAGTGGTCATGGTGTGTGGCGGGTGTGCGAATTTGGAATACGGAACAAAATCGGCAGTCGAAACACGAAGCGGTTCCCCGTGGGCGGTCGTCCGGTTAAACGAACGACTCACGACGCCACGAAGAACTCGCGCGAGTCCGTGATCGACACCGTCGATTTCCGTGAACCCGTTTAACGCACGCCGCACGCGCGCACACGTTACACCAGTCGCATATAGTCTCGGGGCACGGCCACAGACGACTCGGACGAACGTCCAACGATCGCTCGTACGTCGCGTATCGCTCCTCTTTTTCCCTTTCGGTGCGCCCGAACTCAGAAACGTTCGTAAATGGAATTCGAATGAACGACGGCGGGCAGATTCGAGCACCGGAGAGAAAAGATTCGACGAAACGCAACGCAAGCAGTATTCTGGTTACGTGAACGACCCTCAGCTAGGCGTGGTCCAGGAATTGTATCCGTGGACCGCAATGTGCGTTCGAAATGTCGATGTTCATGTGTCCTGCAGTTCACACGTTGACGCGCAATTAGCTGCGTTCTTCATCGACCCACGAGCCAAGTGATCCACCGTTCAGGGTAATCGTATATGTATATTTTTTATTAATTGTTAAGTCTCTTCGTACTAAGTTTCGAACAAGTCGAGACCCAAACGTCTCCGGCGAAGGAGACGCGGGCGTCGCCCGAATTCTCGGCGACACGATACCGTCCTACGGATGAAACGGACACGCCTGTTTCAGGGTGTTTAGGATACATCCTTTCGGATTCACGCCAGTGTGCCACGCGTCCAGGTAGATAAAATTTTTCGAAAATTCGTTAGGACTCTTCTTCGCGCGTATCGCGCAGACCCTCGAGGCGGTCCCCCCTTCCTCCCGACAACACGAAGCGAGCTTGTAAAATTCGATCTCGCAACGGCGGGTTTATTAAGGGACTCTCGACAACGAGGAAGAATACGCAAACGCGAATATATCGTCGTCCCCTCTGAACGAATGGCACGTGGAAGTGAATACAAAAAAAAAAAAAAAAGAAAGATATCCAACACCCAGCGGCGTATTGCTTTCGAGAAGTTGACGACGTTCGTACAGGTAAGTCGTAAAATATCGATGGGACTCGCCGTGAAACCTCGAAGCGGTCTATAATTTTACCCACCCGACAACACGAAGCGAGCATAAAAAATTATTCGATCTCGCAACGGCGGGTGTGTTTCCAGACTCGCGACAACGAGGCTTCGCTCGGCGAAGCGGTCCCCTCTGAACGAACGACACGATCAAAACCCGAACACAGGTGCGTGGTACAAGTTCCTCAAATTCCACGATCCACTGCACGATCTGTGCTTCAGAGCTCAGGTGATAAAAAAAAAAAAAAATTCGTTGGGACTCGGCCGCCAAAGCCTCGAGCGGTCTACCGTTTTTCCCCGGCAACACGAAGCGAGTATAAATTATTCGATCTCGCAACGGCCGGTTTCTCAGACTCTCGACAACGAGGCTATGGCAAAAAGCAAGTCCCCTCTGAGCTTGCAGCACAATTGTGAAACGGGAAAACGAACAAGTACCAGCGGCGTATTGCTTTCACGCAGAGACGCAAAATAATGGTACACACTCGACCTGTCGAATATGCAAAGTCGACGACATAACTTACCGTTCGGGTAAGAAAAATTCGTTAGGACTCGTCGGTTAACAACACCAACACCTCGAGCGCGGTCTGTATAATTTTATTTACCCGACAACACGAAGCGAGCATAATAAATGAGATTCGATCTCGCAACGGCGGGTTCATTATACAGACTCTAATCGCCAACGAGGCTTGGCCCGACGAATCGTCCCCTCCGAACGGAACGGTACGATCGACATTAACACAACCAGGGTACGCGGCGCGACACCACGCTCTTAACGAATTCGAAGTCGACGACGATCGTCGTTCGGGTAAAGATTCGTTGGGACTCGCCGTCGTACACAGCCTCGAGGCGGTCTGTTTCACCCGACAACGCGAAGCGAGCATAATATTGTTCGATCTCGCAACGGCACGGGTTTTCACAGACTCTCGACAACGAGGCTTGGCGGCGACGAATCGTCCC
>CAXAJV010000686.1:50000-51476 GCA_963969225.1 Xylocopa violacea
GTATACAATTTTCACGCTGGTTATATATTTTTGGGCACATTTTTGTCATTTATTGAATACATATTGTCACCTTTAATCGTCTATAGCACGGACATCTCTTGCGAGAACATGCTGGGCATCGACGATGCAAGCGCGTATACGATTTGTCACCGCTTGTTATATCGGTGTACGGCACCTTTTATCGTCTATAGCACGGACATCTCTTTCACGCTGGGCATTAAGATAGCGCGTACAGAGAACATGCTGGGCATCGACGATGCAAGCGCGTATGCAATTTTCACGCTGGGCAAATATCGCCGAAAGCACGGACATCTCTTTCACGCTGGGCATTAAGATAGCGCGTACAGAGAACATGCTGGTCATCAAGGCGAGGAAGCGCGTACAATTGCGTCACGCTGATTTATCGTACACCTTTTTTCTCCATCGTCTATAGCACGAACATCTCTTGCGAGAACATGCTGGGCAACGACGATGGCAAGCGGTTATAATCGTGTCACGCTGTATTGTTCAATATGTATATAAAGAATACCTTTTATCGTCTAATGCGCGAACGCGTAGTACCTCTTGGCACTCCATTTGACTATAACAGAGATACTACACACGCTCTCACACGCTGGGCATTATGATAGCGCGTACAGAGAAGCGTGCTGTTCGGCATAGACGAGCAAGCGCGTACAATTGTGTCACGCTGAAGTATATTTTTGTATCTCGCCCTCCTCAGGCGAGCTGGCGCGTACCAAGTGCGCGCTGGGCATTCGACACGGGACACCTTTTGGAAGTTCGTCGAGAGACTCCTCTGTTTCGTAACAGATCGTGTCGAAATGACATATACCATTTATTCTTTTGCCTTCTTCAGTGGATGCTTATTTTTTATTTTTTGTTTCGTTCCTCAACTCAGTGGATGCTCATTTTTATTTTTTTTTGTTGAGGAACTTGTTTGGTATATCATCGGTGTATATCTATCTCCATATACACCTTTCATGCGTATAGCATATTATGGACATTTCGTACACACATCTGGTACGTCCAAAAATTCAATATGTATCTCTAGAGTCCGTTCCGAGAGCTCGGAGCGTAAAGATTTAGAATCGATGCAAGGAAGGTACAATTTAACCGAGTAAAACTCGGATAAATGGTCACCAACGTCACCGTTGGACGCTCGCCACATATGGGCCATTCGGTCAAAGACACCGACCCGTGGCAATGCAGTGTGGAGAAAATTCGACAACCGACACGGGACAGAGCAGTCGAGAACGTATTCTCGAGGAGCGGTGGACTGCTTCTCAACCGAAGTCATAGAATAGCCACGCGCCCGACGCTACTCCGCCCGGCCGGCTCGAACCGACCTGTCTCCTTATAGATACGGAACGGCCGGCCGGGCGGTCGGCGCCGGCCGGGCTAACGCACGGGCGCTTACGGTGGTAAACTCCAGCGGCGACCGACCGTCCGGAAAGGCTGCTGTAACTTAGTCGCGCG
>CAXAJV010000687.1:0-124000 GCA_963969225.1 Xylocopa violacea
CCGAGATGTTACGTAGGTTTAGGTTAGGTTAAATTACGTTATTTATGTATATAAAATTCCCACGGAGACGTAGAGGCCAACTCGCCAGGAATGTTGTCAAATATTACCGCCGAGATGATAGGTTGGGTTAGGTTAGGTTATATTACGTTATTGATGTATATGAAGGTTCCACGGAGACGCAGAGGCCAACTGACCAGGAATGTTGTCAAATATTACCGCGGAGATGATAGGTTGGGTTAGGTTAGATTATATTACGTTATTGATGTATATGAAGGTCTCACGGAGAGGTAGAGGCCAACTCGCCAGGAATGTTGTCAAATATTACCGCCGATATGATAGGTTGGGTTAGGTTACGTTATATTACGTTATTGATGTATATGAAGGTCGCACGGAGAGATAGAGGCCAACTCGCCAGGAATGTTGTCAAATATTAGTGCCGAGATGTTAGGTTGAGTTAGGTTAGGCTATATTACGTTATTGATGTATATGAAGGTCCCACGGAGACGCAGAGGCCAACTCGCCAGGAATATTGTCAAATATTACCGCCGATATGATAGGTTGGTTTAGGTTACGTTATATTACGTTATTGATGTATATGAAGGTCCCACGGAGACGTAGAGGCCATCAAGCCAGGAATGTTGTCAAATATTACCGCCGAGATGTTACGTAGGTTTAGGTTAGGTTAAATTACGTTATTGATGTATATAAAAGTCCCACGGAGACGTAGAGGCCAACTCGCCAGGAATGTTGTCATATATTACCGCCGAGATGTTAGTTTGGGTTAGGTTAGGTTATATTACGTTATTGATGTATATGAAGTTCCCACGGAGACGTAGAGGCCAACTCGCCAGGAATGTGGTCAAATATTACCGTCGAGATGATAGGTTGGGTTAGGTTATGTGATATTACGTTATTGATGTATATGAAGGTCCCACGGAGACGTAGAGGCCAACTCGCCAGGAATGCTGTCAAGTATTACCGCCGAGATGATAGGTTGGGTTAGGTTAGGTAATATTATGTTATTGATGTATATGAAGGTCGCACGGAGAGATAGAGGCCAACTCGCCAGGAATGTTGTCAAATATTAGTGCCGAGATGTTAGGTTGGGTTAGGTTAGGCTATATTACGTTATTGATGTATATGAAGGTCCCACGGAGACGTAGAGGCCAACTCGCCAGGAATATTGTCAAATATTACCGCCGATATGATAGGTTGGTTTAGGTTACGTTATATTACCTTATTGATGTATATGAAGGTCCCACGGAGACGTAGAGGCCATCAAGCCAGGAATGTTGTCAAATATTACCGCCGAGATGTTAGGTTGGCTTAGGTTTGGTTATATTACGTTATTGATGTATATGAAGGCCCCACGGAGAGGTAGAGGCCAACTCGCCAGGAATGTTGTCAAATATTACCGCCGATATGATAGGTTGGGTTAGGTTACGTTATATTACGTTATTGATGTATATGAAGGTCGCACGGAGAGATAGAGGCCAACTCGCCAGGAATGTTGTCAAATATTAGTGCCGAGATGTTAGGTTGGGTTAGGTTAGGCTATATTACGTTATTGATGTATATGAAGGTCCCACGGAGACGTAGAGGCCAACTCGCCAGGAATATTGTCAAATATTACCGCCGATATGATAGGTTGGTTTAGGTTACGTTATATTACCTTATTGATGTATATGAAGGTCCCACGGAGACGTAGAGGCCATCAAGCCAGGAATGTTGTCAAATATTACCGCCGAGATGTTAGGTTGGCTTAGGTTTGGTTATATTACGTTATTGATGTATATGAAGGCCCCACGGAGACGTAGAGGCCAACTCGCCAGGAATGTTGTCATATATTACCGCCGAGATGTTAGTTTGGGTTAGGTTAGGTTATATTACGTTATTGATGTATATGAAGTTCCCACGGAGACGTAGAGGCCAACTCGCCAGGAATGTTGTCAAATATTACCGCCGAGATGATAGGTTGGGTTAGGTTAGGTGATATTACGTTATTGATGTATATGAAGGTCCCACGGAGACGTAGAGGCCAACTCGCCAGGAATGCTGTCAAGTATTACCGCCGAGATGATAGGTTGGATTAGGTTAGGTAATATTATGTTATTGATGTATATGAAGGTCCCACGGAGACGTAGATTCCATCAAGCCAGGAATGTTGTCAAATATTACCGCCGAGATGTTACGTAGGTTTAGGTTAGGTTAAATTACGTTATTGATGTATATAAAAGTCCCACGGAGACGTAGAGGCCAACTCGCCAGGAATGTTGTGAAATATTACCGCCGAGATGATAGGTTGGGTTAGGTTAGGTTATATTACGTTATTGATGTATATGAAGGTTCCACGGAGACGCAGAGGCCAACTGACCAGGAATGTTGTCAAATATTACCGCCGAGATGATAGGTTGGGTTAGGTTAGATTATATTACGTTATTGATGTATATGAAGGTCCCACGGAGACGTAGAGGCCATCAAGCCAGGAATGTTGTCAAATATTACCGCCGAGATGTTACGTAGGTTTAGGTTAGGTTAAATTACGTTATTGATGTATATAAAATTCCCACGGAGACGTAGAGGCCAACTCGCCAGGAATGTTGTCAAATATTACCGCCGAGATGATAGGTTGGGTTAGGTTATGTTATATTACGTTATTGATGTATATGAAGGTTCCATGGAGACGCAGAGGCCAACTGACCAGGAATGTTGTCAAATATTACCGCCGAGATGATAGGTTGGGTTAGGTTAGATTATATTACGTTATTGATGTATATGAAGGTCTCCCGGAGAGGTAGAGGCCAACTCGCCAGGAATGTTGTCAAATATTACCGCCGATATGATAGGTTGGGTTAGGTTACGTTATATTACGTTATTGATGTATATGAAGGTCCCACGGAGACGTAGAGGCCAACTCGCCAGGAATGCTGTCAAGTATTACCGCCGAGATGATAGGTTCGGTTAGGTTAGGTAATATTATGTTATTGATGTATATGAAGGTCCCACGGAGACGTAGAGGCCATCAAGCCAGGAATGTTGTCAAATATTACCGCCGAGATGTTACGTAGGTTTAGGTTAGGTTAAATTACGTTATTGATGTATATAAAAGTCCCACGGAGACGTAGAGGCCAACTCGCCAGGAATGTTGTCAAATATTACCGCCGAGATGATAGGTTGGGTTAGGTTGGATTATATTACGTTATTGATGTATATGAAGGTCCCACGGAGACGTAGAGGCCAACTCGCCAGGAATGTTGTCAAGTATTACCGCCGAGATGATAGGTTGGGTTAGGTTAGGTAATATTATGTTATTGATGTATATGAAGGTCCCACGGAGACGTAGAGGCCATCAAGCCAGGAATGTTGTCAAACATTACCGCCGAGATGTTACGTAGGTTTAGGTTAGGTTAAATTACGTTATTGATGTATATAAAAGTCCCACGGAGACGTAGAGGCCAACTCGCCAGGAAAGTTGTCAAATATTACCGCCGAGATGATAGGTTGGGTTAGGTTAGGTGATATTACGTTATTGATGTATATGAAGGTCCCACGGAGACGTAGAGGCCAATTCGCCAGGAATGTTGTCAAGTATTACCGCCGAGATGATAGGTTGGGTTAGGTTAGGTAATATTATGTTATTGATGTATATGAAGGTCCCACGGAGACGTAGAGGCCATCAAGCCAGGAATGTTGTCAAATATTACTGCCGAGATGTTACGTTGGTTTAGGTTAGGTTAAATTACGTTATTGATGTATATAAAAGTCCGTCGGAGACGTAGTGGCCAACTCGTCAGGAATACTGTCAAATATTACCGCCGAGATGATAGGTTGGTTTAGGTTAGGTTATATTACGTTATTGATGTATATGAAGGTCCCACGGAGACGTAGAGGCCAACTCGTCAGGAATGTTGTCAAATATTACCGCCGAGATGATAGGTTGGGTTAGGTTAGGTTATATTGCGTTATTGATGTATATGAAGGCCCCACGGAGACGTAGAGGCCAACTCGCCAGGAATGTTGTCATATATTACCGCCGAGATGTTAGTTTGGGTTAGGTTAGGTTATATTACGTTATTGATGTATATGAAGTTCCCACGGAGACGTAGAGGCCAACTCGCCAGGAATGTTGTCAAATATTACCGCCGAGATGATAGGTTGGGTTAGGTTAGATTATATTACGTTATTGATGTATATGAAGGTCCCACGGAGACGTAGAGGCCAACTCGCCAGGAATATTGTCAAATATTACCGCCGATATGATAGGTTGGTTTAGGTTACGTTATATTACGTTATTGATGTATATGAAGGTCCCACGGAGACGTAGAGGCCATCAAGCCAGGAATGTTGTCAAATATTACCGCCGAGATGTTAGGTTGGCTTAGGTTTGGTTATATTACGTTATTGATGTATATGAAGGCCCCACGGAGACGTAGAGGCCAACTCGCCAGGAATGTTGTCATATATTACCGCCGAGATGTTAGTTTGGGTTAGGTTAGGTTATATTACGTTATTGATGTATATGAAGTTCCCACGGAGACGTAGAGGCCAACTCGCCAGGAATGTTGTCAAATATTACCGCCGAGATGATAGGTTGGGTTAGGTTAGGTGATATTACGTTATTGATGTATATGAAGGTCCCACGGAGACGTAGAGGCCAACTCGCCAGGAATGTTGTCAAGTATTACCGCCGAGATGATAGGTTGGGTTAGGTTAGGTAATATTATGTTATTGATGTATATGAAGGACCCACGGAGACGTAGAGGCCATCAAGCCAGGAATGTTGTCAAATTTTACCGCCGAGATGTTACGTAGGTTTAGGTTAGGTTAAATTACGTTATTGATGTATATAAAATTCCCACGGAGACGTAGAGGCCAACTCGCCAGGAATGTTGTCAAATATTACCGCCGAGATGATAGGTTGGGTTAGGTTAGGTTATATTACGTTATTGATGTATATGAAGGTCCCACGGAGACGTAGAGGCCAACTCGCCAGGAATATTGTCAAATATTACCGCCGATATGATAGGTTGGTTTAGGTTACGTTATATTACGTTATTGATGTATATGAAGGTCCCACGGAGACGTAGAGGCCAACTCGCCAGGAATGTTGTCAAATATTACCGCCGAGATGATAGGTTGGGTTAGGTTAGATTATATTACGTTATTGATGTATATGAAGGTCCCACGGAGACGTAGAGGCCAACTCGCCAGGAATATTGTCAAATATTACCGCCGATATGATAGGTTGGTTTAGGTTACGTTATATTACGTTATTGATGTATATGAAGGTCCCACGGAGACGTAGAGGCCATCAAGCCAGGAATGTTGTCAAATATTACCGCCGAGATGTTAGGTTGGCTTAGGTTTGGTTATATTACGTTATTGATGTATATGAAGGCCCCACGGAGACGTAGAGGCCAACTCGCCAGGAATGTTGTCATATATTACCGCCGAGATGTTACGTAGGTTTAGGTTAGGTTAAATTACGTTATTTATGTATATAAAATTCCCACGGAGACGTAGAGGCCAACTCGCCAGGAATGTTGTCAAATATTACCGCCGAGATGATAGGTTGGGTTAGGTTAGGTTATATTACGTTATTGATGTATATGAAGGTTCCACGGAGACGCAGAGGCCAACTGACCAGGAATGTTGTCAAATATTACCGCGGAGATGATAGGTTGGGTTAGGTTAGATTATATTACGTTATTGATGTATATGAAGGTCTCACGGAGAGGTAGAGGCCAACTCGCCAGGAATGTTGTCAAATATTACCGCCGATATGATAGGTTGGGTTAGGTTACGTTATATTACGTTATTGATGTATATGAAGGTCGCACGGAGAGATAGAGGCCAACTCGCCAGGAATGTTGTCAAATATTAGTGCCGAGATGTTAGGTTGGGTTAGGTTAGGCTATATTACGTTATTGATGTATATGAAGGTCCCACGGAGACGCAGAGGCCAACTCGCCAGGAATATTGTCAAATATTACCGCCGATATGATAGGTTGGTTTAGGTTACGTTATATTACGTTATTGATGTATATGAAGGTCCCACGGAGACGTAGAGGCCATCAAGCCAGGAATGTTGTCAAATATTACCGCCGAGATGTTACGTAGGTTTAGGTTAGGTTAAATTACGTTATTGATGTATATAAAAGTCCCACGGAGACGTAGAGGCCAACTCGCCAGGAATGTTGTCATATATTACCGCCGAGATGTTAGTTTGGGTTAGGTTAGTTTATATTACGTTATTGATGTATATGAAGTTCCCACGGAGACGTAGAGGCCAACTCGCCAGGAATGTGGTCAAATATTACCGTCGAGATGATAGGTTGGGTTAGGTTATGTGATATTACGTTATTGATGTATATGAAGGTCCCACGGAGACGTAGAGGCCAACTCGCCAGGAATGCTGTCAAGTATTACCGCCGAGATGATAGGTTGGGTTAGGTTAGGTAATATTATGTTATTGATGTATATGAAGGTCGCACGGAGAGATAGAGGCCAACTCGCCAGGAATGTTGTCAAATATTAGTGCCGAGATGTTAGGTTGGGTTAGGTTAGGCTATATTACGTTATTGATGTATATGAAGGTCCCACGGAGACGTAGAGGCCAACTCGCCAGGAATATTGTCAAATATTACCGCCGATATGATAGGTTGGTTTAGGTTACGTTATATTACCTTATTGATGTATATGAAGGTCCCACGGAGACGTAGAGGCCATCAAGCCAGGAATGTTGTCAAATATTACCGCCGAGATGTTAGGTTGGCTTAGGTTTGGTTATATTACGTTATTGATGTATATGAAGGCCCCACGGAGAGGTAGAGGCCAACTCGCCAGGAATGTTGTCAAATATTACCGCCGATATGATAGGTTGGGTTAGGTTACGTTATATTACGTTATTGATGTATATGAAGGTCGCACGGAGAGATAGAGGCCAACTCGCCAGGAATGTTGTCAAATATTAGTGCCGAGATGTTAGGTTGGGTTAGGTTAGGCTATATTACGTTATTGATGTATATGAAGGTCCCACGGAGACGTAGAGGCCAACTCGCCAGGAATATTGTCAAATATTACCGCCGATATGATAGGTTGGTTTAGGTTACGTTATATTACCTTATTGATGTATATGAAGGTCCCACGGAGACGTAGAGGCCATCAAGCCAGGAATGTTGTCAAATATTACCGCCGAGATGTTAGGTCGGCTTAGGTTTGGTTATATTACGTTATTGATGTATATGAAGGCCCCACGGAGACGTAGAGGCCAACTCGCCAGGAATGTTGTCATATATTACCGCCGAGATGTTAGTTTGGGTTAGGTTAGGTTATATTACGTTATTGATGTATATGAAGTTCCCACGGAGACGTAGAGGCCAACTCGCCAGGAATGTTGTCAAATATTACCGCCGAGATGATAGGTTGGGTTAGGTTAGGTGATATTACGTTATTGATGTATATGAAGGTCCCACGGAGACGTAGAGGCCAACTCGCCAGGAATGCTGTCAAGTATTACCGCCGAGATGATAAGTTGGATTAGGTTAGGTAATATTATGTTATTGATGTATATGAAGGTCCCACGGAGACGTAGATTCCATCAAGCCAGGAATGTTGTCAAATATTACCGCCGAGATGTTACGTAGGTTTAGGTTAGGTTAAATTACGTTATTGATGTATATAAAAGTCCCACGGAGACGTAGAGGCCAACTCGCCAGGAATGTTGTGAAATATTACCGCCGAGATGATAGGTTGGGTTAGGTTAGGTTATATTACGTTATTGATGTATATGAAGGTTCCACGGAGACGCAGAGGCCAACTGACCAGGAATGTTGTCAAATATTATCGCCGAGATGATAGGTTGGGTTAGGTTAGATTATATTAAGTTATTGATGTATATGAAGGTCCCACGGAGACGTAGAGGCCAACTCGCCAGGAATGCTGTCAAGTATTACCGCCGAGATGATAGGTTGGGTTAGGTTAGGTAATATTATGTTATTGATGTATATGAAGGTCCCACGGAGACGTAGAGGCCATCAAGCCAGGAATGTTGTCAAATATTACCGCCGAGATGTTACGTAGGTTTAGGTTAGGTTAAATTACGTTATTGATGTATATAAAAGTCCCACGGAGACGTAGAGGCCAACTCGCCAGGAATGTTGTGAAATATTACCGCCGAGATGATAGGTTGGGTTAGGTTAGGTTATATTACGTTATTGATGTATATGAAGGTTCCACGGAGACGCAGAGGCCAACTGACCAGGAATGTTGTCAAATATTACCGCCGAGATGATAGGTTGGGTTAGGTTAGATTATGTTACGTTATTGATGTATATGAAGGTCTCACGGAGAGGTAGAGGCCAACTCGCCAGGAATGTTGTCAAATATTACCGCCGATATGATAGGTTGGGTTAGGTTACGTTATATTACGTTATTGATGTATATGAAGGTTCCACGGAGACGCAGAGGCCAACTGACCAGGAATGTTGTCAAATATTACCGCCGAGATGATAGGTTGGGTTAGGTTAGATTATATTACGTTATTGATGTATATGAAGGTCCCACGGAGACGTAGAGGCCATCAAGCCAGGAATGTTGTCAAATATTACCGCCGAGATGTTACGTAGGTTTAGGTTAGGTTAAATTACGTTATTGATGTATATAAAATTCCCACGGAGACGTAGAGGCCAACTCGCCAGGAATGTTGTCAAATATTACCGCCGAGATGATAGGTTGGGTTAGGTTAGGTTATATTACGTTATTGATGTATATGAAGGTTCCATGGAGACGCAGAGGCCAACTGACCAGGAATGTTGTCAAATATTACCGCCGAGATGATAGGTTGGGTTAGGTTAGATTATATTACGTTATTGATGTATATGAAGGTCTCCCGGAGAGGTAGAGGCCAACTCGCCAGGAATGTTGTCAAATATTACCGCCGATATGATAGGTTGGGTTAGGTTACGTTATATTACGTTATTGATGTATATGAAGGTCCCACGGAGACGTAGAGGCCAACTCGCCAGGAATGCTGTCAAGTATTACCGCCGAGATGATAGGTTCGGTTAGGTTAGGTAATATTATGTTATTGATGTATATGAAGGTCCCACGGAGACGTAGAGGCCATCAAGCCAGGAATGTTGTCAAATATTACCGCCGAGATGTTACGTAGGTTTAGGTTAGGTTAAATTACGTTATTGATGTATATAAAAGTCCCACGGAGACGTAGAGGCCAACTCGCCAGGAATGTTGTCAAATATTACCGCCGAGATGATAGGTTGGGTTAGGCTAGGTTATATTACGTTATTGATGTATATGAAGGTTCCACGGAGACGCAGAGGCCAACTGACCAGGAATGTTGTCAAATATTACCGCCGAGATGATAGGTTGGGTTAGGTTGGATTATATTACGTTATTGATGTATATGAAGGTCCCACGGAGACGTAGAGGCCAACTCGCCAGGAATGTTGTCAAGTATTACCGCCGAGATGATAGGTTGGGTTAGGTTAGGTAATATTATGTTATTGATGTATATGAAGGTCCCACGGAGACGTAGAGGCCATCAAGCCAGGAATGTTGTCAAACATTACCGCCGAGATGTTACGTAGGTTTAGGTTAGGTTAAATTACGTTATTGATGTATATAAAAGTCCCACGGAGACGTAGAGGCCAACTCGCCAGGAAAGTTGTCAAATATTACCGCCGAGATGATAGGTTGGGTTAGGTTAGGTGATATTACGTTATTGATGTATATGAAGGTCCCACGGAGACGTAGAGGCCAATTCGCCAGGAATGTTGTCAAGTATTACCGCCGAGATGATAGGTTGGGTTAGGTTAGGTAATATTATGTTATTGATGTATATGAAGGTCCCACGGAGACGTAGAGGCCATCAAGCCAGGAATGTTGTCAAATATTACTGCCGAGATGTTACGTTGGTTTAGGTTAGGTTAAATTACGTTATTGATGTATATAAAAGTCCGTCGGAGACGTAGTGGCCAACTCGTCAGGAATACTGTCAAATATTACCGCCGAGATGATAGGTTGGTTTAGGTTAGGTTATATTACGTTATTGATGTATATGAAGGTCCCACGGAGACGTTGAGGCCAACTCGCCAGGAATGTTGTCATATATTACCGCCGAGATGTTAGTTTGGGTTAGGTTAGGTTATATTACGTTATTGATGTATATGAAGTTCCCACGGAGACGTAGAGGCCAACTCGCCAGGAATGTTGTCAAATATTACCGCCGAGATGATAGGTTGGGTTAGGTTAGATTATATTACGTTATTGATGTATATGAAGGTCCCACGGAGACGTAGAGGCCAACTCGCCAGGAATATTGTCAAATATTACCGCCGAGATGTTAGGTTGGCTTAGGTTTGGTTATATTACGTTATTGATGTATATGAAGGCCCCACGGAGACGTAGAGGCCAACTCGCCAGGAATGTTGTCATATATTACCGCCGAGATGTTAGTTTGGGTTAGGTTAGGTTATATTACGTTATTGATGTATATGAAGTTCCCACGGAGACGTAGAGGCCAACTCGCCAGGAATGTTGTCAAATATTACCGCCGAGATGATAGGTTGGGTTAGGTTAGGTGATATTACGTTATTGATGTATATGAAGGTCCCACGGAGACGTAGAGGCCAACTCGCCAGGAATGTTGTCAAGTATTACCGCCGAGATGATAGGTTGGGTTAGGTTAGGTAATATTATGTTATTGATGTATATGAAGGACCCACGGAGACGTAGAGGCCATCAAGCCAGGAATGTTGTCAAATATTACCGCCGAGATGTTACGTAGGTTTAGGTTAGGTTAAATTACGTTATTTATGTATATAAAATTCCCACGGAGACGTAGAGGCCAACTCGCCAGGAATGTTGTCAAATATTACCGCCGAGATGATAGGTTGGGTTAGGTTAGGTTATATTACGTTATTGATGTATATGAAGGTTCCACGGAGACGCAGAGGCCAACTGACCAGGAATGTTGTCAAATATTACCGCGGAGATGATAGGTTGGGTTAGGTTAGATTATATTACGTTATTGATGTATATGAAGGTCTCACGGAGAGGTAGAGGCCAACTCGCCAGGAATGTTGTCAAATATTACCGCCGATATGATAGGTTGGGTTAGGTTACGTTATATTACGTTATTGATGTATATGAAGGTCGCACGGAGAGATAGAGGCCAACTCGCCAGGAATGTTGTCAAATATTAGTGCCGAGATGTTAGGTTGGGTTAGGTTAGGCTATATTACGTTATTGATGTATATGAAGGTCCCACGGAGACGCAGAGGCCAACTCGCCAGGAATATTGTCAAATATTACCGCCGATATGATAGGTTGGTTTAGGTTACGTTATATTACGTTATTGATGTATATGAAGGTCCCACGGAGACGTAGAGGCCATCAAGCCAGGAATGTTGTCAAATATTACCGCCGAGATGTTACGTAGGTTTAGGTTAGGTTAAATTACGTTATTGATGTATATAAAAGTCCCACGGAGACGTAGAGGCCAACTCGCCAGGAATGTTGTCATATATTACCGCCGAGATGTTAGTTTGGGTTAGGTTAGTTTATATTACGTTATTGATGTATATGAAGTTCCCACGGAGACGTAGAGGCCAACTCGCCAGGAATGTGGTCAAATATTACCGTCGAGATGATAGGTTGGGTTAGGTTATGTGATATTACGTTATTGATGTATATGAAGGCCACGGAGACGTAGAGGCCAACTCGCCAGGAATGCTGTCAAGTATTACCGCCGAGATGATAGGTTGGGTTAGGTTAGGTAATATTATGTTATTGATGTATATGAAGGTCGCACGGAGAGATAGAGGCCAACTCGCCAGGAATGTTGTCAAATATTAGTGCCGAGATGTTAGGTTGGGTTAGGTTAGGCTATATTACGTTATTGATGTATATGAAGGTCCCACGGAGACGTAGAGGCCAACTCGCCAGGAATATTGTCAAATATTACCGCCGATATGATAGGTTGGTTTAGGTTACGTTATATTACCTTATTGATGTATATGAAGGTCCCACGGAGACGTAGAGGCCATCAAGCCAGGAATGTTGTCAAATATTACCGCCGAGATGTTAGGTTGGCTTAGGTTTGGTTATATTACGTTATTGATGTATATGAAGGCCCCACGGAGAGGTAGAGGCCAACTCGCCAGGAATGTTGTCAAATATTACCGCCGATATGATAGGTTGGGTTAGGTTACGTTATATTACGTTATTGATGTATATGAAGGTCGCACGGAGAGATAGAGGCCAACTCGCCAGGAATGTTGTCAAATATTAGTGCCGAGATGTTAGGTTGGGTTAGGTTAGGCTATATTACGTTATTGATGTATATGAAGGTCCCACGGAGACGTAGAGGCCAACTCGCCAGGAATATTGTCAAATATTACCGCCGATATGATAGGTTGGTTTAGGTTACGTTATATTACCTTATTGATGTATATGAAGGTCCCACGGAGACGTAGAGGCCATCAAGCCAGGAATGTTGTCAAATATTACCGCCGAGATGTTAGGTCGGCTTAGGTTTGGTTATATTACGTTATTGATGTATATGAAGGCCCCACGGAGACGTAGAGGCCAACTCGCCAGGAATGTTGTCATATATTACCGCCGAGATGTTAGTTTGGGTTAGGTTAGGTTATATTACGTTATTGATGTATATGAAGTTCCCACGGAGACGTAGAGGCCAACTCGCCAGGAATGTTGTCAAATATTACCGCCGAGATGATAGGTTGGGTTAGGTTAGGTGATATTACGTTATTGATGTATATGAAGGTCCCACGGAGACGTAGAGGCCAACTCGCCAGGAATGCTGTCAAGTATTACCGCCGAGATGATAAGTTGGATTAGGTTAGGTAATATTATGTTATTGATGTATATGAAGGTCCCACGGAGACGTAGATTCCATCAAGCCAGGAATGTTGTCAAATATTACCGCCGAGATGTTACGTAGGTTTAGGTTAGGTTAAATTACGTTATTGATGTATATAAAAGTCCCACGGAGACGTAGAGGCCAACTCGCAAGGAATGTTGTGAAATATTACCGCCGAGATGATAGGTTGGGTTAGGTTAGGTTATATTACGTTATTGATGTATATGAAGGTTCCACGGAGACGCAGAGGCCAACTGACCAGGAATGTTGTCAAATATTATCGCCGAGATGATAGGTTGGGTTAGGTTAGATTATATTAAGTTATTGATGTATATGAAGGTCCCACGGAGACGTAGAGGCCAACTCGCCAGGAATGCTGTCAAGTATTACCGCCGAGATGATAGGTTGGTTTAGGTTAGGTAATATTATGTTATTGATGTATATGAAGGTCCCACGGAGACGTAGAGGCCATCAAGCCAGGAATGTTGTCAAATATTACCGCCGAGATGTTACGTAGGTTTAGGTTAGGTTAAATTACGTTATTGATGTATATAAAAGTCCCACGGAGACGTAGAGGCCAACTCGCCAGGAATGTTGTGAAATATTACCGCCGAGATGATAGGTTGGGTTAGGTTAGGTTATATTACGTTATTGATGTATATGAAGGTTCCACGGAGACGCAGAGGCCAACTGACCAGGAATGTTGTCAAATATTACCGCCGAGATGATAGGTTGGGTTAGGTTAGATTATGTTACGTTATTGATGTATATGAAGGTCTCACGGAGAGGTAGAGGCCAACTCGCCAGGAATGTTGTCAAATATTACCGCCGATATGATAGGTTGGGTTAGGTTACGTTATATTACGTTATTGATGTATATGAAGGTCGCACGGAGAGATAGAGGCCAACTCGCCAGGAATGTTGTCAAATATTAACGCCGAGATGATAGGTTGGGTTAGTTTAGGTGATATTACGTTATTGATGTATATGAAGGTCCCACGGAGACGTAGAGGCCAACTCGCCAGGAATGTTGTCAAGTATTACCGCCGAGATGATAGGTTGGGTTAGGTTAGGTAATATTATGTTATTGATGTATATGAAGGACCCACGGAGACGTAGAGGCCATCAAGCCAGGAATGTTGTCAAATATTACCGCCGAGTTGTTACGTAGGTTTAGGTTAGGTTAAATTACGTTATTGATGTATATAAAAGTCCCACGGAGACGTAGAGGCCAACTCGCCAGGAATGTTGTCAAATATTAGTGCCGAGATTTTAGGTTGGGTTAGGTTAGGCTATATTACGTTATTGATGTATATGAAGGTCCCACGGAGACGTAGAGGCCAACTAGCCAGGAATATTGTCAAATACTACCACCGATATGATAGGTTGGTTTAGGTTACGTTATATTACGTTATTGATGTATATGAAGGTCCCACGGAGACGTAGAGGCCATCAAGCCAGGAATGTTGTCAAACATTACCGCCGAGATGTTACGTAGGTTTAGGTTAGGTTAAATTACGTTATTGATGTATATAAAAGTCCCACGGAGACGTAGAGGCCAAATCGCCAGGAATGTTGTCAAATATTACCGCCGAGATGATAGGTTGGGTTAGGTTAGGTTATATTACGTTATTGATGTATATGAAGGTTCCACGGAGACGCAGAGGCCAACTGACCAGGAATGTTGTCAAATATTACCGCCGAGATGATAGGTTGGGTTAGGTTAGATTATATTACGTTATTGATGTATATGAAGGTCTCACGGAGAGGTAGAGGCCAACTCGCCAGGAATGTTGTCAAATATTACCGCCGATATGATAGTTTGGGTTAGGTTACGTTATATTACGTTATTGATGTATATGAAGGTCCCACGGAGACGTAGAGGCCAACTCGCCAGGAATGCTGTCAAGTATTACTGCCGAGATGATAGGTTGGGTTAGGTTAGGTAATATTATGTTATTGATGTATATGAAGGTCCCACGGAGACGTAGAGGCCATCAAGCCAGGAATGTTGTCAAACATTACCGCCGAGATGTTACGTAGGTTTAGGTTAGGTTAAATTACGTTATTGATGTATATAAAAGTCCCACGGAGACGTAGAGGCCAACTCGCCAGGAATGTTGTCAAATATTACCGCCGAGATGATAGGTTGGGTTAGGTTAGGTGATATTACGTTATTGATGTATATGAAGGTCCCACGGAGACGTAGAGGCCAACTCGCCAGGAATGCTGTCAAGTATTACTGCCGAGATGATAGGTTGGGTTAGGTTAGGTAATATTATGTTATTGATGTATATGAAGGTCCCACGGAGACGTAGAGGCCATCAAGCCAGGAATGTTGTCAAATATTACCGCCGAGATGTTACGTAGGTTTAGGTTAGGTTAAATTACGTTATTGATGTATATAAAAGTCCCACGGAGACGTAGAGGCCAACTCGCCAGGAATGTTGTCAAATATTACCGCCGAGATGATAGGTTGGGTTAGGCTAGGTTATATTACGTTATTGATGTATATGAAGGTTCCACGGAGACGCAGAGGCCAACTGACCAGGAATGTTGTCAAATATTACCGCCGAGATGATAGGTTGGGTTAGGTTAGATTATATTACGTTATTGATGTATATGAAGGTCCCACGGAGACGTAGAGGCCAACTCGCCAGGAATGTTGTCAAGTATTACCGCGGAGATGATAGGTTGGGTTAGGTTAGGTAATATTATGTTATTGATGTATATGAAGGTCCCACGGAGACGTAGAGGCCATCAAGCCAGGAATGTTGTCAAACATTACCGCCGAGATGTTACGTAGGTTTAGGTTAGGTTAAATTACGTTATTGATGTATATAAAAGTCCCACGGAGACGTAGAGGCCAACTCGCCAGGAATGTTGTCAAATATTACCGCCGAGATGATAGGTTGGGTTAGGTTAGGTGATATTACGTTATTGATGTATATGAAGGTCCCACGGAGACGTAGAGGCCAATTCGCCAGGAATGTTGTCAAGTATTACCGCCGAGATGATAGGTTGGGTTAGGTTAGGTAATATTATGTTATTGATGTATATGAAGGTCCCACGGAGACGTAGAGGCCATCAAGGCAGGAATGTTGTCAAATATTACCGCCGAGATGTTACGTAGGTTTAGGTTAGGTTAAATTACGTTATTGATGTATATAAAATTCCCACGGAGACGTAGAGGCCAACTCGCCAGGAATGTTGTCAAATATTACCGCCGAGATGATAGGTTGGGTTAGGTTAGATTATATTACGTTATTGATGTATATGAAGGTCTCACGGAGAGGTAGAGGCCAACTCGCCAGGAATGTTGTCAAATATTACCGCCGATATGATAGGTTGGGTTAGGTTACGTTATATTACGTTATTGATGTATATGAAGGTCGCACGGAGAGATAGAGGCCAACTCGCCAGGAATGTTGTCAAATATTACCGCCGAGATGTTAGGTTGGGTTAGGTTTGGTTATATTACGTTATTGATGTATATGAAGGCCCCACGGAGACGTAGAGGCCAACTCGCCAGGAATGTTGTCATATACTACCGCCGAGATGTTAGTTTGGGTTAGGTTAGGTTATATTACGTTATTGATGTATATGAAGGTCCCACGGAGACGTAGAGGCCAACTCGCCAGGAATGTTGTCAAATATTACCGCCGAGATGATAGGTTGGGTTACGTTAGGTGATATTACGTTATTGATGTATATGAAGGTCCCACGGAGACGTAGAGGCCAACTCGCCAGGAATGTTGTCAAGTATTACCGCCGAGATGATAGGTTGGGTTAGGTTAGGTAATATTATGTTATTGATGTATATGAAGGACCCACGGAGACGTAGAGGCCATCAAGCCAGGAATGTTGTCAAATATTACCGCCGAGATGTTACGTAGGTTTAGGTTAGGTTAAATTACGTTATTGATGTATATAAAAGTCCCACGGAGACGTAGAGGCCAACTCGCCAGGAATGTTGTCAAATATTAGTGCCGAGATTTTAGGTTGGGTTAGGTTAGGCTATATTACGTTATTGATGTATATGAAGGTCCCACGGAGACGTAGAGGCCAACTAGCCAGGAATATTGTCAAATACTACCACCGAGATGATTGGTTGGGTTAGGTTAGGTTATATTACGTTATTGATGTATATGAAGGTTCCACGGAGACGCAGAAGCCAACTGACCAGGAATGTTGTCAAATATTACCGCCGAGATGATAGGTTGAGTTAGGTTAGGTTATATTACGTTATTGATGTATATGAAGGTTGCACGGAGGCGTAGAGACCAACTCGCCAGGAATGCTGTCAAATATTACCGCAGGGATGTTAGGTTGGATTAGGTGTGGTTATATTACGTTATTGATGTATATGAAGGCCCCACGAAGACGTAGAGGCCAACTCGCCAGGAATGTTGTCATATATTACCGCCGAGATGTTAGTTTGGGTTAGGATAGGTTATATTACGTTATTGATGTATATGAAGGTCCCACGGAGACGTAGAGGCCAACTCGCCAGGAATGTTGTCAAATATTACCGCCGAGATGATAGGTTGGGTTAGGTTAGGTGATATTACGTTATTGATGTATATGAAGGTCCCACGGAGACGTAGAGGCCAACTCGCCAGGAATGTTGTCAAGTATTACCGCCGAGATGATAGGTTGGGTTAGGTTAGGTAATATTATGTTATTGATGTATATGAAGGTCCCACGGAGACGTAGAGGCCAACTCGCCAGGAATGTTGTCAAGTATTACCGCCGAGATGATAGGTTGGGTTAGGTTAGGTAATATTATGTTATTGATGTATATGAAGGTCGCACGGAGAGATAGAGGCCAACTCGCCAGGAATGTTGTCAAATATTACCGCCGAGATGTTAGGTTGGGTTAGGTTTGGTTATATTACGTTATTGATGTATATGAAGGCCCCACGGAGACGTAGAGGCCAACTCGCCAGGAATGTTGTCATATATTACCGCCGAGATGTTAGTTTGGGTTAGGTTAGGTTATATTACGTTATTGATGTATATGAAGGTCCCACGGAGACGTAGAGGCCAACTCGCCAGGAATGTTGTCAAATATTACCGCCGAGATGATAGGTTGGGTTAGGTTAGGTGATATTACGTTATTGATGTATATGAAGGTCCCACGGAGACGTAGAGGCCAACTCGCCAGGAATGTTGTCAAGTATTACCGCCGAGATGATAGGTTGGGTTAGGTTAGGTAATATTATGTTATTGATGTATATGAAGGACCCACGGAGACGTAGAGGCCATCAAGCCAGGAATGTTGTCAAATATTACCGCCGATATGATAGGTTGGGTTAGGTTACGTTATATTACGTTATTGATGTATATGAAGGTTCCACGGAGACGCAGAAGCCAACTGACCAGGAATGTTGTCAAATATTACCGCCGAGATGATAGGTTGGTTTAGGTTACGTTATATTACGTTATTGATGAATATTAAGGTCCCACGGAGACGTAGAGGCCATCAAGCCAGGAATGTTGTCAAACATTACCGCCGAGATGTTACGTAGGTTTAGGTTAGGTTAAATTACGTTATTGATGTATATAAAAGTCCCACGGAGACGTAGAGGCCAACTCGCCTGGAATGTTGTCAAATATTAGTGCCGAGTTCTTAGGTTGGGTTAGGTCAGGTTATATTACGTTATTGATGTATATGAAGGCCCTACGGAGACGTAGAGGCCAACTCGCCAGGAATGTTGTCAAATATTACCGCCGAGATGATAGGTTGGGTTAGGTTAGGTTATATTACGTTATTGATGTATATGAAGGTTCCACGGAGACGCAGAAGCCAGCTGACCAGGAATGTTGTCAAATATTACCGCCGAGATGATAGGTTGAGTTAGGTTAGGTTATATTACGTTATTGATGTATATGAAGGTCGCACGGAGGCGTAGAGACCAACTCGCCAGGAATGCTGTCAAATATTACCGCCGGGATGTTAGGTTGGATTAGGTGTGGTTATATTACGTTATTGATGTATATGAAGGCCCCACGAAGACGTAGAGGCCAACTCGCCAGATATGTTGTCATATATTACCGCCGAGATGTTAGTTTGGGTTAGGTTAGGTTATATTACGTTATTGATGTATATGAAGGTCCCACGGAGACGTAGAGGCCAACTCGCCAGGAATGTTGTCAAGTATTACCGCCGAGATGATAGGTTGGGTTAGGTTAGGTAATATTATGTTATTGATGTATATGAAGGTCCCACGGAGACGTAGAGGCCATCAAGCCAGGAATGTTGTCAAATATTACCGCCGAGATGTTACGTAGGTTTAGGTTAGGTTAAATTACGTTATTGATGTATATAAAAGTCCCACGGAGACGTAGAGGCCAACTCGCCAGGAATGTTGTCAAATATTACCGCCGAGATGATAGGTTGGGTTAGGTTAGGTTATATTACGGTATTGATGTATATGAAGGTTCCACGGAGACGCAGAGGCCAACTGACCAGGAATGTTGTCAAATATTACCGCCGAGATGATAGGTTGGGTTAGGTTAGATTATATTACGTTATTGATGTATATGAAGGTCTCACGGAGAGGTAGAGGCCAACTCGCCAGGAATGTTGTCACATATTACCGCCGATATGATAGGTTGGGTTAGGTTACGTTATATTACGTTATTGATGTATATGAAGGTCGCACGGAGAGATAGAGGCCAACTCGCCAGGAATGTTGTCAAATATTAGTGCCGAGATGTTAGGTTGGGTTAGGTTAGGCTATATTACGTTATTGATGTATACGAAGGTCCCACGGATACGTAGAGGCTAACTCGCCAGGAATATTGTCAAATATTACCGCCGATATGATAGGTTGGTTTAGGTTACGTTATATTACGTTATTGATGTATATGAAGGTCCCACGGAGACGTAGAGGCCATCAAGCCAGGAATGTTGTCAAACATTACCGCCGAGATGTTACGTAGGTTTAGCTTAGGTTAAATTACGTTATTGATGTATATAAAAGTCCCACGGAGACGTAGAGGCCAACTCGCCTGGAATGTTGTCAAATATTAGTGCCGAGTTCTTAGGTTGGGTTAGGTCAGGTTATATTACGTTATTGATGTATATGAAGGCCCTACGGAGACGTAGAGGCCAACTCGCCAGGAATGTTGTCAAATATTACCGCCGAGATATTAGATTGGGTTAGGTTGGGTTATATTACGTTATTGATGTATATAAAGGTCCCACGGAAACATAGAGGCCAACAAGCCAGGAATGTTGTCAAATATTACTGCCGAGATGTTACGTTGGTTTAGGTTAGGTTAAATTACGTTATTGATGTATATAAAAGTCCCACGGAGACGTAGAGGCCAACTCGTCACGAATGTTGTCAAATATTACCGCCGAGATGATAGGTTGGGTTAGGTTAGGTTATATTACGTTATTGATGTATATGAAGGTCCCACGGAGACGTAGAGGCCAACTTGTCAGGAATGTTGTCAAATATTACCGCCGAGATGATAGGTTGGGTTAGGTTAGGTTATATTACGTTATTGATGTGTATGAAGGTTCCACGGAGACGCAGAAGCCAACTGAGCAGGAATGTTGTCAAATATTACCGCCGAGATGATAGGTTGGGTTAGGTTAGATTATATTAAGTTATTGATGTATATGAAGGTCTCACGGAGAGGTAGAGGCCAACTCGCCAGGAATGTTGTCAAATATTACCGCCGATATGATAGGTTGGGTTATGTTACGTTATATTACCTTATTTATGTATATGAAGGTCGCACGGAGAGATAGAGGCCAACTCGCCAGGAATGTTGTCAAATATTGGTGCCGAGATGTTAGGTTGGGTTAGGTTAGGCTATATTACGTTATTGATGTATATGGAGGTCCCACGGAGACGTAGAGGCCAACTCGCCAGGAATGTTGTCAAATATTACCGCCGAGATGATAGGTTGGGTTAGGTTAGGTTATATTACGTTATTGATGTATATGAAGGTTCCACGGAGACGCAGAGGCCAACTGACCAGGAATGTTGTCAAATATTACCGCCGAGATGATAGGTTGGGTTAGGTTAGATTATATTACGTTATTGATGTATATGAAGGTCTCACGGAGAGGTAGAGGCCAACTCGCCAGGAATGTTGTCAAATATTACCGCCGATATGATAGGTTGGGTTAGGTTACGTTATATTACGTTATTGATGTATATGAAGGTCGCACGGAGAGATAGAGGCCAACTCGCCAGGAATGTTGTCCAATATTAGTGCCGAGATGTTAGGTTGGGTTAGGTTAGGCTATATTACGTTATTGATGTATACGAAGGTCCCACGGAGACGTAGAGGCCAACTCGCCACGAATGTTGTCATATATTACCGCCGAGATGTTAGTTTGGGTTAGGTTAGGTTATATTACGTTATTGATGTATATGAAGGCCCCACGGAGACGTAGAGGCCAACTCGCCAGGAATGTTGTCATATATTACCGCCGAGATGTTAGTTTGGGTTAGGTTAGGTTATATTACGTTATTGATGTATATGAAGGTCCCACGGAGACGTAGAGGCCAACTCGCCAGGAATGTTGTCAAATATTACCGCCGAGATGATAGGTTGGGTTAGGTTAGGTGATATTACCTTATTGATGTATATGAAGGTCCCACGGAGACGTAGAGGCCAACTCGCCAGGAATGTTGTCAAGTATTACCGACGAGATGATAGGTTGGGTTAGGTTAGGTAATATTATGTTATTGATGTATATGAAGGACCCACGGAGACGTAGAGGCCATCAAGCCAGGAATGTTGTCAAATATTACCGCCGAGATGTTACGTAGGTTTAGGTTAGGTTAAATTACGTTATTGATGTATATAAAAGTCCCACGGAGACGTAGAGGCCAACTCGCCAGGAATGTTGTCAAATATTACCGCCGAGATGATAGGTTGGGTTAGGTTAGGTGATATTACGTTTTTGATGTATATGAAGGTCCCACGGAGACGTAGAGGCCAACTCGCCAGGAATGTTGTCAAGTATTACCGCCGAGATGATAGGTTGGGTTAGGTTAGGTAATATTATGTTATTGATGTATATGAAGGACCCACGGAGACGTAGAGGCCATCAAGCCAGGAATGTTGTCAAATATTACCGCCGAGATGTTACGTAGGTTTAGGTTAGGTTAAATTACGTTATTGATGTATATAAAAGTCCCACGGAGACGTAGAGGCCAAATCGCCAGGAATGTTGTCAAATATTACCGCCGAGATGATAGGTTGGGTTAGGTTAGGTTATATTACGTTATTGATGTATATGAAGGTTCCACGGAGACGCAGAGGCCAACTGACCAGGAATGTTGTCAAATATTACCGCCGAGATGATAGGTTGGGTTAGGTTAGATTATATTACGTTATTGATGTATATGAAGGTCTCACGGAGAGGTAGAGGCCAACTCGCCAGGAATGTTGTCAAATATTACCGCCGATATGATAGTTTGGGTTAGGTTACGTTATATTACGTTATTGATGTATATGAAGGTCCCACGGAGACGTAGAGGCCAACTCGCCAGGAATGCTGTCAAGTATTACTGCCGAGATGATAGGTTGGGTTAGGTTAGGTAATATTATGTTATTGATGTATATGAAGGTCCCACGGAGACGTAGAGGCCATCAAGCCAGGAATGTTGTCAAACATTACCGCCGAGATGTTACGTAGGTTTAGGTTAGGTTAAATTACGTTATTGATGTATATAAAAGTCCCACGGAGACGTAGAGGCCAACTCGCCAGGAATGTTGTCAAATATTACCGCCGAGATGATAGGTTGGGTTAGGTTAGGTGATATTACGTTATTGATGTATATGAAGGTCCCACGGAGACGTAGAGGCCAACTCGCCAGGAATGCTGTCAAGTATTACTGCCGAGATGATAGGTTGGGTTAGGTTAGGTAATATTATGTTATTGATGTATATGAAGGTCCCACGGGGACGTAGAGGCCATCAAGCCAGGAATGTTGTCAAATATTACCGCCGAGATGTTACGTAGGTTTAGGTTAGGTTAAATTACGTTATTGATGTATATAAAAGTCCCACGGAGACGTAGAGGCCAACTCGCCAGGAATGCTGTCAAATATTACCGCCGAGATGATAGGTTGGGTTAGGCTAGGTTATATTACGTTATTGATGTATATGAAGGTTCCACGGAGACGCAGAGGCCAACTGACCAGGAATGTTGTCAAATATTACCGCCGAGATGATAGGTTGGGTTAGGTTAGATTATATTACGTTATTGATGTATATGAAGGTCCCACGGAGACGTAGAGGCCAACTCGCCAGGAATGTTGTCAAGTATTACCGCGGAGATGATAGGTTGGGTTAGGTTAGGTAATATTATGTTATTGATGTATATGAAGGTCCCACGGAGACGTAGAGGCCATCAAGCCAGGAATGTTGTCAAACATTACCGCCGAGATGTTACGTAGGTTTAGGTTAGGTTAAATTACGTTATTGATGTATATAAAAGTCCCACGGAGACGTAGAGGCCAACTCGCCAGGAATGTTGTCAAATATTACCGCCGAGATGATAGGTTGGGTTAGGTTAGGTGATATTACGTTATTGATGTATATGAAGGTCCCACGGAGACGTAGAGGCCAATTCGCCAGGAATGTTGTCAAGTATTACCGCCGAGATGATAGGTTGGGTTAGGTTAGGTAATATTATGTTATTGATGTATATGAAGGTCCCACGGAGACGTA
The DNA here is from genome assembly GCA_963969225.1 of Xylocopa violacea. Taxonomy (NCBI): domain Eukaryota; kingdom Metazoa; phylum Arthropoda; class Insecta; order Hymenoptera; family Apidae; genus Xylocopa; species Xylocopa violacea. The sequence continues at coordinate 23,615 of CAXAJV010000687.1, forward strand.
GAGGCCATCAAGCCAGGAATGTTGTCAAATATTACCGCCGAGATGTTACGTAGGTTTAGGTTAGGTTAAATTACGTTATTGATGTATATAAAATTCCCACGGAGACGTAGAGGCCAACTCGCCAGGAATGTTGTCAAATATTACCGCCGAGATGATAGGTTGGGTTAGGTTAGATTATATTACGTTATTGATGTATATGAAGGTCTCACGGAGAGGTAGAGGCCAACTCGCCAGGAATGTTGTCAAATATTACCGCCGATATGATAGGTTGGGTTAGGTTACGTTATATTACGTTATTGATGTATATGAAGGTCGCACGGAGAGATAGAGGCCAACTCGCCAGGAATGTTGTCAAATATTACCGCCGAGATGTTAGGTTGGGTTAGGTTTGGTTATATTACGTTATTGATGTATATGAAGGCCCCACGGAGACGTAGAGGCCAACTCGCCAGGAATGTTGTCATATACTACCGCCGAGATGTTAGTTTGGGTTAGGTTAGGTTATATTACGTTATTGATGTATATGAAGGTCCCACGGAGACGTAGAGGCCAACTCGCCAGGAATGTTGTCAAATATTACCGCCGAGATGATAGGTTGGGTTAGGTTAGGTGATATTACGTTATTGATGTATATGAAGGTCCCACGGAGACGTAGAGGCCAACTCGCCAGGAATGTTGTCAAGTATTACCGCCGAGATGATAGGTTGGGTTAGGTTAGGTAATATTATGTTATTGATGTATATGAAGGACCCACGGAGACGTAGAGGCCATCAAGCCAGGAATGTTGTCAAATATTACCGCCGATATGATAGGTTGGGTTAGGTTACGTTATATTACGTTATTGATGTATATGAAGGTTCCACGGAGACGCAGAAGCCAACTGACCAGGAATGTTGTCAAATATTACCGCCGAGATGATAGGTTGGTTTAGGTTACGTTATATTACGTTATTGATGAATATTAAGGTCCCACGGAGACGTAGAGGCCATCAAGCCAGGAATGTTGTCAAACATTACCGCCGAGATGTTACGTAGGTTTAGGTTAGGTTAAATTACGTTATTGATGTATATAAAAGTCCCACGGAGACGTAGAGGCCAACTCGCCTGGAATGTTGTCAAATATTAGTGCCGAGTTCTTAGGTTGGGTTAGGTCAGGTTATATTACGTTATTGATGTATATGAAGGCCCTACGGAGACGTAGAGGCCAACTCGCCAGGAATGTTGTCAAATATTACCGCCGAGATGATAGGTTGGGTTAGGTTAGGTTATATTACGTTATTGATGTATATGAAGGTTCCACGGAGACGCAGAAGCCAGCTGACCAGGAATGTTGTCAAATATTACCGCCGAGATGATAGGTTGAGTTAGGTTAGGTTATATTACGTTATTGATGTATATGAAGGTCGCACGGAGGCGTAGAGACCAACTCGCCAGGAATGCTGTCAAATATTACCGCCGGGATGTTAGGTTGGATTAGGTGTGGTTATATTACGTTATTGATGTATATGAAGGCCCCACGAAGACGTAGAGGCCAACTCGCCAGATATGTTGTCATATATTACCGCCGAGATGTTAGTTTGGGTTAGGTTAGGTTATATTACGTTATTGATGTATATGAAGGTCCCACGGAGACGTAGAGGCCAACTCGCCAGGAATGTTGTCAAGTATTACCGCCGAGATGATAGGTTGGGTTAGGTTAGGTAATATTATGTTATTGATGTATATGAAGGTCCCACGGAGACGTAGAGGCCATCAAGCCAGGAATGTTGTCAAATATTACCGCCGAGATGTTACGTAGGTTTAGGTTAGGTTAAATTACGTTATTGATGTATATAAAAGTCCCACGGAGACGTAGAGGCCAACTCGCCAGGAATGTTGTCAAATATTACCGCCGAGATGATAGGTTGGGTTAGGTTAGGTTATATTACGGTATTGATGTATATGAAGGTTCCACGGAGACGCAGAGGCCAACTGACCAGGAATGTTGTCAAATATTACCGCCGAGATGATAGGTTGGGTTAGGTTAGATTATATTACGTTATTGATGTATATGAAGGTCTCACGGAGAGGTAGAGGCCAACTCGCCAGGAATGTTGTCACATATTACCGCCGATATGATAGGTTGGGTTAGGTTACGTTATATTACGTTATTGATGTATATGAAGGTCGCACGGAGAGATAGAGGCCAACTCGCCAGGAATGTTGTCAAATATTAGTGCCGAGATGTTAGGTTGGGTTAGGTTAGGCTATATTACGTTATTGATGTATACGAAGGTCCCACGGATACGTAGAGGCTAACTCGCCAGGAATATTGTCAAATATTACCGCCGATATGATAGGTTGGTTTAGGTTACGTTATATTACGTTATTGATGTATATGAAGGTCCCACGGAGACGTAGAGGCCATCAAGCCAGGAATGTTGTCAAACATTACCGCCGAGATGTTACGTAGGTTTAGCTTAGGTTAAATTACGTTATTGATGTATATAAAAGTCCCACGGAGACGTAGAGGCCAACTCGCCTGGAATGTTGTCAAATATTAGTGCCGAGTTCTTAGGTTGGGTTAGGTCAGGTTATATTACGTTATTGATGTATATGAAGGCCCTACGGAGACGTAGAGGCCAACTCGCCAGGAATGTTGTTAAATATTACCGCCGAGATATTAGATTGGGTTAGGTTAGGTTATATTACGTTATTGATGTATATAAAGGTCCCACGGAAACATAGAGGCCAACAAGCCAGGAATGTTGTCAAATATTACTGCCGAGATGTTACGTTGGTTTAGGTTAGGTTAAATTACGTTATTGATGTATATAAAAGTCCCACGGAGACGTAGAGGCCAACTCGTCACGAATGTTGTCAAATATTACCGCCGAGATGATAGGTTGGGTTAGGTTAGGTTATATTACGTTATTGATGTATATGAAGGTCCCACGGAGACGTAGAGGCCAACTCGTCAGGAATGTTGTCAAATATTACCGCCGAGATGATAGGTTGGGTTAGGTTAGGTTATATTACGTTATTGATGTATATGAAGGTTCCACGGAGACGCAGAAGCCAACTGAGCAGGAATGTTGTCAAATATTACCGCCGAGATGATAGGTTGGGTTAGGTTAGATTATATTAAGTTATTGATGTATATGAAGGTCTCACGGAGAGGTAGAGGCCAACTCGCCAGGAATGTTGTCAAATATTACCGCCGATATGATAGGTTGGGTTATGTTACGTTATATTACCTTATTTATGTATATGAAGGTCGCACGGAGAGATAGAGGCCAACTCGCCAGGAATGTTGTCAAATATTGGTGCCGAGATGTTAGGTTGGGTTAGGTTAGGCTATATTACGTTATTGATGTATATGGAGGTCCCACGGAGACGTAGAGGCCAACTCGCCAGGAATGTTGTCAAATATTACCGCCGAGATGATAGGTTGGGTTAGGTTAGGTTATATTACGTTATTGATGTATATGAAGGTTCCACGGAGACGCAGAGGCCAACTGACCAGGAATGTTGTCAAATATTACCGCCGAGATGATAGGTTGGGTTAGGTTAGATTATATTACGTTATTGATGTATATGAAGGTCTCACGGAGAGGTAGAGGCCAACTCGCCAGGAATGTTGTCAAATATTACCGCCGATATGATAGGTTGGGTTAGGTTACGTTATATTACGTTATTGATGTATATGAAGGTCGCACGGAGAGATAGAGGCCAACTCGCCAGGAATGTTGTCCAATATTAGTGCCGAGATGTTAGGTTGGGTTAGGTTAGGCTATATTACGTTATTGATGTATACGAAGGTCCCACGGAGACGTAGAGGCCAACTCGCCACGAATGTTGTCATATATTACCGCCGAGATGTTAGTTTGGGTTAGGTTAGGTTATATTACGTTATTGATGTATATGAAGGCCCCACGGAGACGTAGAGGCCAACTCGCCAGGAATGTTGTCATATATTACCGCCGAGATGTTAGTTTGGGTTAGGTTAGGTTATATTACGTTATTGATGTATATGAAGGTCCCACGGAGACGTAGAGGCCAACTCGCCAGGAATGTTGTCAAATATTACCGCCGAGATGATAGGTTGGGTTAGGTTAGGTGATATTACGTTATTGATGTATATGAAGGTCCCACGGAGACGTAGAGGCCAACTCGCCAGGAATGTTGTCAAGTATTACCGCCGAGATGATAGGTTGGGTTAGGTTAGGTAATATTATGTTATTGATGTATATGAAGGACCCACGGAGACGTAGAGGCCATCAAGCCAGGAATGTTGTCAAATATTACCGCCGAGATGTTACGTAGGTTTAGGTTAGGTTAAATTACGTTATTGATGTATATAAAAGTCCCACGGAGACGTAGAGGCCAACTCGCCAGGAATGTTGTCAAATATTAGTGCCGAGATTTTAGGTTGGGTTAGGTTAGGCTATATTACGTTATTGATGTATATGAAGGTCCCACGGAGACGTAGAGGCCAACTAGCCAGGAATATTGTCAAATATTACCACCGATATGATTGGTTGGTTTAGGTTACGTTATATTACGTTATTGATGTATATGAAGGTCCCACGGAGACGTAGAGGCCATCAAGCCAGGAATGTTGTCAAACATTACCGCCGAGATGTTACGTAGGTTTAGGTTAGGTTAAATTACATTATTGAAGTATATAAAAGTCCCACGGAGACGTAGAGGCCAACTCGCCAGGAATGTTGTCAAATATTACCGCCGAGATGATAGGTTGGGTTAGGTTAGGTTATATTACGTTATTGATGTATATGAAGGTTCCACGGAGACGCAGAGGCCAACTGACCAGGAATGTTGTCAAATATTACCGCCGAGATGATAGGTTGGGTTAGGTTAGGTTATATTACGTTATTGATGTATATAAAAGTCCCACGGAGACGTAGAGGCCAACTCGCCTGGAATGTTGTCAAATATTAGTGCCGAGTTCTTAGGTTGGGTTAGGTCAGGTTATATTACGTTATTGATGTATATGAAGGCCCTACGGAGACGTAGAGGCCAACTCGCCAGGAATGTTGTTAAATATTACCGCCGAGATATTAGATTGGGTTAGGTTAGGTTATATTACGTTATTGATGTATATAAAGGTCCCACGGAAACATAGAGGCCAACAAGCCAGGAATGTTGTCAAATATTACTGCCGAGATGTTACGTTGGTTTAGGTTAGGTTAAATTACGTTATTGATGTATATAAAAGTCCCACGGAGACGTAGAGGCCAACTCGTCACGAATGTTGTCAAATATTACCGCCGAGATGATAGGTTGGGTTAGGTTAGGTTATATTACGTTATTGATGTATATGAAGGTCCCACGGAGACGTAGAGGCCAACTCGTCAGGAATGTTGTCAAATATTACCGCCGAGATGATAGGTTGGGTTAGGTTAGGTTATATTACGTTATTGATGTATATGAAGGTTCCACGGAGACGCAGAAGCCAACTGAGCAGGAATGTTGTCAAATATTACCGCCGAGATGATAGGTTGGGTTAGGTTAGATTATATTAAGTTATTGATGTATATGAAGGTCTCACGGAGAGGTAGAGGCCAACTCGCCAGGAATGTTGTCAAATATTACCGCCGATATGATAGGTTGGGTTATGTTACGTTATATTACCTTATTTATGTATATGAAGGTCGCACGGAGAGATAGAGGCCAACTCGCCAGGAATGTTGTCAAATATTGGTGCCGAGATGTTAGGTTGGGTTAGGTTAGGCTATATTACGTTATTGATGTATATGGAGGTCCCACGGAGACGTAGAGGCCAACTCGCCAGGAATGTTGTCAAATATTACCGCCGAGATGATAGGTTGGGTTAGGTTAGGTTATATTACGTTATTGATGTATATGAAGGTTCCACGGAGACGCAGAGGCCAACTGACCAGGAATGTTGTCAAATATTACCGCCGAGATGATAGGTTGGGTTAGGTTAGATTATATTACGTTATTGATGTATATGAAGGTCTCACGGAGAGGTAGAGGCCAACTCGCCAGGAATGTTGTCAAATATTACCGCCGATATGATAGGTTGGGTTAGGTTACGTTATATTACGTTATTGATGTATATGAAGGTCGCACGGAGAGATAGAGGCCAACTCGCCAGGAATGTTGTCCAATATTAGTGCCGAGATGTTAGGTTGGGTTAGGTTAGGCTATATTACGTTATTGATGTATACGAAGGTCCCACGGAGACGTAGAGGCCAACTCGCCACGAATGTTGTCATATATTACCGCCGAGATGTTAGTTTGGGTTAGGTTAGGTTATATTACGTTATTGATGTATATGAAGGCCCCACGGAGACGTAGAGGCCAACTCGCCAGGAATGTTGTCATATATTACCGCCGAGATGTTAGTTTGGGTTAGGTTAGGTTATATTACGTTATTGATGTATATGAAGGTCCCACGGAGACGTAGAGGCCAACTCGCCAGGAATGTTGTCAAATATTACCGCCGAGATGATAGGTTGGGTTAGGTTAGGTGATATTACGTTATTGATGTATATGAAGGTCCCACGGAGACGTAGAGGCCAACTCGCCAGGAATGTTGTCAAGTATTACCGCCGAGATGATAGGTTGGGTTAGGTTAGGTAATATTATGTTATTGATGTATATGAAGGACCCACGGAGACGTAGAGGCCATCAAGCCAGGAATGTTGTCAAATATTACCGCCGAGATGTTACGTAGGTTTAGGTTAGGTTAAATTACGTTATTGATGTATATAAAAGTCCCACGGAGACGTAGAGGCCAACTCGCCAGGAATGTTGTCAAATATTAGTGCCGAGATTTTAGGTTGGGTTAGGTTAGGCTATATTACGTTATTGATGTATATGAAGGTCCCACGGAGACGTAGAGGCCAACTAGCCAGGAATATTGTCAAATATTACCACCGATATGATTGGTTGGTTTAGGTTACGTTATATTACGTTATTGATGTATATGAAGGTCCCACGGAGACGTAGAGGCCATCAAGCCAGGAATGTTGTCAAACATTACCGCCGAGATGTTACGTAGGTTTAGGTTAGGTTAAATTACATTATTGATGTATATAAAAGTCCCACGGAGACGTAGAGGCCAACTCGCCAGGAATGTTGTCAAATATTACCGCCGAGATGATAGGTTGGGTTAGGTTAGGTTATATTACGTTATTGATGTATATGAAGGTTCCACGGAGACGCAGAGGCCAACTGACCAGGAATGTTGTCAAATATTACCGCCGAGATGATAGGTTGGGTTAGGTTAGGTTATATTACGTTATTGATGTATATGAGGGTTCCACGGAGACGCAGAAGCCAACTGACCAGGAATGTTGTCATATATTACCGCCGAGATGATAGGTTGAGTTAGGTTAGGTTATATTACGTTATTGATGTATATGAAGGTCGCACGGAGGCGTAGAGACCAACTCGCCAGGAATGCTGTCAAATATTACCGCCGGGATGTTAGGTTGGATTAGGTGTGGTTATATTACGTTATTGATGTATATGAAGGCCCCACGAAGACGTAGAGGCCAACTCGCCAGGAATGTTGTCAAATATTAGTGCCGAGATTTTAGGTTGGGTTAGGTTAGGCTATATTACGTTATTGATGTATATGAAGGTCCCACGGAGACGTAGAGGCCAACTAGCCAGGAATATTGTCAAATTTTACCACCGATATGATAGGTTGGTTTAGGTTACGTTATATTACGTTATTGATGTATATGAAGGTCCCACGGAGACGTAGAGGCCATCAAGCCAGGAATGTTGTCAAACATTACCGCCGAGATGTTACGTAGGTTTAGGTTAGGTTAAATTACGTTATTGATGTATATAAAAGTCCCACGGAGACGTAGAGGCCAACTCGCCAGGAATGTTGTCAAATATTACCGCCGAGATGATAGGTTGGGTTAGGTTAGGTTATATTACGTTATTGATGTATATGAAGGTTCCACGGAGACGCAGAGGCCAACTGACCAGGAATGTTGTCAAATATTACCGCCGAGATGATAGGTTGGGTTAGGTTAGGTTATATTACGTTATTGATGTATATGAAGGTTCCACGGAGACGCAGAAGCCAACTGACCAGGAATGTTGTCATATATTACCGCCGAGATGATAGGTTGAGTTAGGTTAGGTTATATTACGTTATTGATGTATATGAAGGTCGCACGGAGGCGTAGAGACCAACTCGCCAGGAATGCTGTCAAATATTACCGCCGGGATGTTAGGTTGGATTAGGTGTGGTTATATTACGTTATTGATGTATATGAAGGCCCCACGAAGACGTAGAGGCCAACTCGCCAGGAATGTTGTCAAATATTAGTGCCGAGATTTTAGGTTGGGTTAGGTTAGGCTATATTACGTTATTGATGTATATGAAGGTCCCACGGAGACGTAGAGGCCAACTGACCAGGAATGTTGTCAAATATTACCGCCGAGATGATAGGTTGGGTTAGGTTAGATTATATTACGTTATTGATGTATATGAAGGTCTCACGGAGAGGTAGAGGCCAACTCGCCAGGAAAGTTGTCAAATATTACCGCCGATATGATAGGTTGCGTTATTTTACGTTATATTACGTTATTGATGTATATGAAGGTTCCACGGAGACGCAGAAGCCAGCTGACCAGGAATGTTGTCAAATATTACCGCCGAGATGATAGGTTGAGTTAGGTTAGGTTATATTACGTTATTGATGTATATGAAGGTCGCACGGAGGCGTAGAGACCAACTCGCCAGGAATGCTGTCAAATATTACCGCCGGGATGTTAGGTTGGTTTAGGTTTGGTTATATTACGTTATTGATGTATATGAAGGACCCACGGAGACGTAGAGGCCAACTCGCCAGGAATGTTGTCATATATTACCGCCGAGATGTTAGTTTGGGTTAGGTTAGGTTATATTACGTTATTGATGTATATGAAGGTCCCACGGAGACGTAGAGGCCAACTCGCCAGGAATGTTGTCAAGTATTACCGCCGAGATGATAGGTTGGGTTAGGTTAGGTAATATTATGTTATTGATGTATATGAAGGTCCCACGGAGACGTAGAGGCCATCAAGCCAGGAATGTTGTCAAATATTACCGCCGAGATGTTACGTAGGTTTAGGTTAGGTTAAATTACGTTATTGATGTATATAAAAGTCCCACGGAGACGTAGAGGCCAACTCGCCAGGAATGTTGTCAAATATTACCGCCGAGATGATAGGTTGGGTTAGGTTAGGTGATATTACGTTATTGATGTATATGAAGGTCCCACGGAGACGTAGAGGCCAATTCGCCAGGAATGTTGTCAAGTATTACCGCCGAGATGATAGGTTGGGTTAGGTTAGGTAATATTATGTTATTGATGTATATGAAGGTCCCACGGAGACGTAGAGGCCATCAAGCCAGGAATGTTGTCAAATATTACCGCCGAGATGTTACGTAGGTTTAGGTTAGGTTAAATTACGTTATTGATGTATATAAAATTCCCACGGAGACGTAGAGGCCAACTCGCCAGGAATGTTGTCAAATATTACCGCCGAGATGATAGGTTGGGTTAGGTTAGATTATATTACGTTATTGATGTATATGAAGGTCTCACGGAGAGGTAGAGGCCAACTCGCCAGGAATGTTGTCAAATATTACCGCCGATATGATAGGTTGGGTTAGGTTACGTTATATTACGTTATTGATGTATATGAAGGTCGCACGGAGAGATAGAGGCCAACTCGCCAGGAATGTTGTCAAATATTACCGCCGAGATGTTAGGTTGGGTTAGGTTTGGTTATATTACGTTATTGATGTATATGAAGGCCCCACGGAGACGTAGAGGCCAACTCGCCAGGAATGTTGTCATATACTACCGCCGAGATGTTAGTTTGGGTTAGGTTAGGTTATATTACGTTATTGATGTATATGAAGGTCCCACGGAGACGTAGAGGCCAACTCGCCAGGAATGTTGTCAAATATTACCGCCGAGATGATAGGTTGGGTTACGTTAGGTGATATTACGTTATTGATGTATATGAAGGTCCCACGGAGACGTAGAGGCCAACTCGCCAGGAATGTTGTCAAGTATTACCGCCGAGATGATAGGTTGGGTTAGGTTAGGTAATATTATGTTATTGATGTATATGAAGGACCCACGGAGACGTAGAGGCCATCAAGCCAGGAATGTTGTCAAATATTACCGCCGAGATGTTACGTAGGTTTAGGTTAGGTTAAATTACGTTATTGATGTATATAAAAGTCCCACGGAGACGTAGAGGCCAACTCGCCAGGAATGTTGTCAAATATTAGTGCCGAGATTTTAGGTTGGGTTAGGTTAGGCTATATTACGTTATTGATGTATATGAAGGTCCCACGGAGACGTAGAGGCCAACTAGCCAGGAATATTGTCAAATACTACCACCGAGATGATTGGTTGGGTTAGGTTAGGTTATATTACGTTATTGATGTATATGAAGGTTCCACGGAGACGCAGAAGCCAACTGACCAGGAATGTTGTCAAATATTACCGCCGAGATGATAGGTTGAGTTAGGTTAGGTTATATTACGTTATTGATGTATATGAAGGTTGCACGGAGGCGTAGAGACCAACTCGCCAGGAATGCTGTCAAATATTACCGCAGGGATGTTAGGTTGGATTAGGTGTGGTTATATTACGTTATTGATGTATATGAAGGCCCCACGAAGACGTAGAGGCCAACTCGCCAGGAATGTTGTCATATATTACCGCCGAGATGTTAGTTTGGGTTAGGATAGGTTATATTACGTTATTGATGTATATGAAGGTCCCACGGAGACGTAGAGGCCAACTCGCCAGGAATGTTGTCAAATATTACCGCCGAGATGATAGGTTGGGTTAGGTTAGGTGATATTACGTTATTGATGTATATGAAGGTCCCACGGAGACGTAGAGGCCAACTCGCCAGGAATGTTGTCAAGTATTACCGCCGAGATGATAGGTTGGGTTAGGTTAGGTAATATTATGTTATTGATGTATATGAAGGTCCCACGGAGACGTAGAGGCCAACTCGCCAGGAATGTTGTCAAGTATTACCGCCGAGATGATAGGTTGGGTTAGGTTAGGTAATATTATGTTATTGATGTATATGAAGGTCGCACGGAGAGATAGAGGCCAACTCGCCAGGAATGTTGTCAAATATTACCGCCGAGATGTTAGGTTGGGTTAGGTTTGGTTATATTACGTTATTGATGTATATGAAGGCCCCACGGAGACGTAGAGGCCAACTCGCCAGGAATGTTGTCATATATTACCGCCGAGATGTTAGTTTGGGTTAGGTTAGGTTATATTACGTTATTGATGTATATGAAGGTCCCACGGAGACGTAGAGGCCAACTCGCCAGGAATGTTGTCAAATATTACCGCCGAGATGATAGGTTGGGTTAGGTTAGGTGATATTACGTTATTGATGTATATGAAGGTCCCACGGAGACGTAGAGGCCAACTCGCCAGGAATGTTGTCAAGTATTACCGCCGAGATGATAGGTTGGGTTAGGTTAGGTAATATTATGTTATTGATGTATATGAAGGACCCACGGAGACGTAGAGGCCATCAAGCCAGGAATGTTGTCAAATATTACCGCCGATATGATAGGTTGGGTTAGGTTACGTTATATTACGTTATTGATGTATATGAAGGTTCCACGGAGACGCAGAAGCCAACTGACCAGGAATGTTGTCAAATATTACCGCCGAGATGATAGGTTGGTTTAGGTTACGTTATATTACGTTATTGATGAATATTAAGGTCCCACGGAGACGTAGAGGCCATCAAGCCAGGAATGTTGTCAAACATTACCGCCGAGATGTTACGTAGGTTTAGGTTAGGTTAAATTACGTTATTGATGTATATAAAAGTCCCACGGAGACGTAGAGGCCAACTCGCCTGGAATGTTGTCAAATATTAGTGCCGAGTTCTTAGGTTGGGTTAGGTCAGGTTATATTACGTTATTGATGTATATGAAGGCCCTACGGAGACGTAGAGGCCAACTCGCCAGGAATGTTGTCAAATATTACCGCCGAGATGATAGGTTGGGTTAGGTTAGGTTATATTACGTTATTGATGTATATGAAGGTTCCACGGAGACGCAGAAGCCAGCTGACCAGGAATGTTGTCAAATATTACCGCCGAGATGATAGGTTGAGTTAGGTTAGGTTATATTACGTTATTGATGTATATGAAGGTCGCACGGAGGCGTAGAGACCAACTCGCCAGGAATGCTGTCAAATATTACCGCCGGGATGTTAGGTTGGATTAGGTGTGGTTATATTACGTTATTGATGTATATGAAGGCCCCACGAAGACGTAGAGGCCAACTCGCCAGATATGTTGTCATATATTACCGCCGAGATGTTAGTTTGGGTTAGGTTAGGTTATATTACGTTATTGATGTATATAAAAGTCCCACGGAGACGTAGAGGCCAACTCGCCAGGAATGTTGTCAAGTATTACCGCCGAGATGATAGGTTGGGTTAGGTTAGGTAATATTATGTTATTGATGTATATGAAGGTCCCACGGAGACGTAGAGGCCATCAAGCCAGGAATGTTGTCAAATATTACCGCCGAGATGTTACGTAGGTTTAGGTTAGGTTAAATTACGTTATTGATGTATATAAAAGTCCCACGGAGACGTAGAGGCCAACTCGCCAGGAATGTTGTCAAATATTACCGCCGAGATGATAGGTTGGGTTAGGTTAGGTTATATTACGGTATTGATGTATATGAAGGTTCCACGGAGACGCAGAGGCCAACTGACCAGGAATGTTGTCAAATATTACCGCCGAGATGATAGGTTGGGTTAGGTTAGATTATATTACTTTATTGATGTATATGAAGGTCTCACGGAGAGGTAGAGGCCAACTCGCCAGGAATGTTGTCACATATTACCGCCGATATGATAGGTTGGGTTAGGTTACGTTATATTACGTTATTGATGTATATGAAGGTCGCACGGAGAGATAGAGGCCAACTCGCCAGGAATGTTGTCAAATATTAGTGCCGAGATGTTAGGTTGGGTTAGGTTAGGCTATATTACGTTATTGATGTATACGAAGGTCCCACGGATACGTAGAGGCTAACTCGCCAGGAATATTGTCAAATATTACCGCCGATATGATAGGTTGGTTTAGGTTACGTTATATTACGTTATTGATGTATATGAAGGTCCCACGGAGACGTAGAGGCCATCAAGCCAGGAATGTTGTCAAACATTACCGCCGAGATGTTACGTAGGTTTAGCTTAGGTTAAATTACGTTATTGATGTATATAAAAGTCCCACGGAGACGTAGAGGCCAACTCGCCTGGAATGTTGTCAAATATTAGTGCCGAGTTCTTAGGTTGGGTTAGGTCAGGTTATATTACGTTATTGATGTATATGAAGGCCCTACGGAGACGTAGAGGCCAACTCGCCAGGAATGTTGTTAAATATTACCGCCGAGATATTAGATTGGGTTAGGTTAGGTTATATTACGTTATTGATGTATATAAAGGTCCCACGGAAACATAGAGGCCAACAAGCCAGGAATGTTGTCAAATATTACTGCCGAGATGTTACGTTGGTTTAGGTTAGGTTAAATTACGTTATTGATGTATATAAAAGTCCCACGGAGACGTAGAGGCCAACTCGTCACGAATGTTGTCAAATATTACCGCCGAGATGATAGGTTGGGTTAGGTTAGGTTATATTACGTTATTGATGTATATGAAGGTCCCACGGAGACGTAGAGGCCAACTCGTCAGGAATGTTGTCAAATATTACCGCCGAGATGATAGGTTGGGTTAGGTTAGGTTATATTACGTTATTGATGTATATGAAGGTTCCACGGAGACGCAGAAGCCAACTGAGCAGGAATGTTGTCAAATATTACCGCCGAGATGATAGGTTGGGTTAGGTTAGATTATATTAAGTTATTGATGTATATGAAGGTCTCACGGAGAGGTAGAGGCCAACTCGCCAGGAATGTTGTCAAATATTACCGCCGATATGATAGGTTGGGTTATGTTACGTTATATTACCTTATTTATGTATATGAAGGTCGCACGGAGAGATAGAGGCCAACTCGCCAGGAATGTTGTCAAATATTGGTGCCGAGATGTTAGGTTGGGTTAGGTTAGGCTATATTACGTTATTGATGTATATGGAGGTCCCACGGAGACGTAGAGGCCAACTCGCCAGGAATGTTGTCAAATATTACCGCCGAGATGATAGGTTGGGTTAGGTTAGGTTATATTACGTTATTGATGTATATGAAGGTTCCACGGAGACGCAGAGGCCAACTGACCAGGAATGTTGTCAAATATTACCGCCGAGATGATAGGTTGGGTTAGGTTAGATTATATTACGTTATTGATGTATATGAAGGTCTCACGGAGAGGTAGAGGCCAACTCGCCAGGAATGTTGTCAAATATTACCGCCGATATGATAGGTTGGGTTAGGTTACGTTATATTACGTTATTGATGTATATGAAGGTCGCACGGAGAGATAGAGGCCAACTCGCCAGGAATGTTGTCCAATATTAGTGCCGAGATGTTAGGTTGGGTTAGGTTAGGCTATATTACGTTATTGATGTATACGAAGGTCCCACGGAGACGTAGAGGCCAACTCGCCACGAATGTTGTCATATATTACCGCCGAGATGTTAGTTTGGGTTAGGTTAGGTTATATTACGTTATTGATGTATATGAAGGCCCCACGGAGACGTAGAGGCCAACTCGCCAGGAATGTTGTCATATATTACCGCCGAGATGTTAGTTTGGGTTAGGTTAGGTTATATTACGTTATTGATGTATATGAAGGTCCCACGGAGACGTAGAGGCCAACTCGCCAGGAATGTTGTCAAATATTACCGCCGAGATGATAGGTTGGGTTAGGTTAGGTGATATTACGTTATTGATGTATATGAAGGTCCCACGGAGACGTAGAGGCCAACTCGCCAGGAATGTTGTCAAGTATTACCGCCGAGATGATAGGTTGGGTTAGGTTAGGTAATATTATGTTATTGATGTATATGAAGGACCCACGGAGACGTAGAGGCCATCAAGCCAGGAATGTTGTCAAATATTACCGCCGAGATGTTACGTAGGTTTAGGTTAGGTTAAATTACGTTATTGATGTATATAAAAGTCCCACGGAGACGTAGAGGCCAACTCGCCAGGAATGTTGTCAAATATTAGTGCCGAGATTTTAGGTTGGGTTAGGTTAGGCTATATTACGTTATTGATGTATATGAAGGTCCCACGGAGACGTAGAGGCCAACTAGCCAGGAATATTGTCAAATATTACCACCGATATGATTGGTTGGTTTAGGTTACGTTATATTACGTTATTGATGTATATGAAGGTCCCACGGAGACGTAGAGGCCATCAAGCCAGGAATGTTGTCAAACATTACCGCCGAGATGTTACGTAGGTTTAGGTTAGGTTAAATTACATTATTGATGTATATAAAAGTCCCACGGAGACGTAGAGGCCAACTCGCCAGGAATGTTGTCAAATATTACCGCCGAGATGATAGGTTGGGTTAGGTTAGGTTATATTACGTTATTGATGTATATGAAGGTTCCACGGAGACGCAGAGGCCAACTGACCAGGAATGTTGTCAAATATTACCACCGATATGATAGGTTGGTTTAGGTTACGTTATATTACGTTATTGATGTATATGAAGGTCCCACGGAGACGTAGAGGCCATCAAGCCAGGAATGTTGTCAAACATTACCGCCGAGATGTTACGTAGGTTTAGGTTAGGTTAAATTACGTTATTGATGTATATAAAAGTCCCACGGAGACGTAGAGGCCAACTCGCCAGGAATGTTGTCAAATATTACCGCCGAGATGATAGGTTGGGTTAGGTTAGGTTATATTACGTTATTGATGTATATGAAGGTTCCACGGAGACGCAGAGGCCAACTGACCAGGAATGTTGTCAAATATTACCGCCGAGATGATAGGTTGGGTTAGGTTAGATTATATTACGTTATTGATGTATATGAAGGTCTCACGGAGAGGTAGAGGCCAACTCGCCAGGAATGTTGTCAAATATTACCGCCGATATGATAGGTTGGGTTAGGTTACGTTATATTACGTTATTGATGTATATGAAGGTTCCACGGAGACGCAGAAGCCAACTGACCAGGAATGTTGTCAAATATTACCGCCGAGATGATAGGTTGAGTTAGGTTAGGTTATATTACGTTATTGATGTATATGAAGGTCGCACGGAGGCGTAGAGACCAACTCGCCAGGAATGCTGTCAAATATTACCGCCGGGATGTTAGGTTGGTTTAGGTTTGGTTATATTACGTTATTGATGTATATGAAGGACCCACGGAGACGTAGAGGCCAACTCGCCAGGAATGTTGTCATATATTACCGCCGAGATGTTAGTTTGGGTTGGGTTAGGTTATATTACGTTATTGATGTATATGAAGGTCCCACGGAGACGTAGAGGCCAACTCGCCAGGAATGTTGTCAAGTATTACCGCCGAGATGATAGGTTGGGTTAGGTTAGGTAATATTATGTTATTGATGTATATGAAGGTCCCACGGAGACGTAGAGGCCATCAAGCCAGGAATGTTGTCAAATATTACCGCCGAGATGTTACGTAGGTTTAGGTTAGGTTAAATTACGTTATTGATGTATATAAAAGTCCCACGGAGACGTAGAGGCCAACTCGCCAGGAATGTTGTCAAATATTACCGCCGAGATGATAGGTTGGGTTAGGTTAGGTTATATTACGTTATTGATGTATATGAAGGTTCCACGGAGACGCAGAGGCCAACTGACCAGGAATGTTGTCAAATATTACCGCCGAGATGATAGGTTGGGTTAGGTTAGATTATATTACGTTATTGATGTATATGAAGGTCTCACGGAGAGGTAGAGGCCAACTCGCCAGGAATGTTGTCAAATATTACCGCCGATATGATAGGTTGGGTTAGGTTACGTTATATTACGTTATTGATGTATATGAAGGTCGCACGGAGAGATAGAGGCCAACTCGCCAGGAATGTTGTCAAATATTAGTGCCGAGATGTTAGGTTGGGTTAGGTTAGGCTATATTACGTTATTGATGTATACGAAGGACCCACGGAGACGTAGAGGCTAACTCGCCAGGAATATTGTCAAATATTACCGCCGATATGATAGGTTGGTTTAGGTTACGTTATATTACGTTATTGATGTATATGAAGGTCCCACGGAGACGTAGAGGCCATCAAGCCAGGAATGTTGTCAAACATTACCGCCGAGATGTTACGTAGGTTTAGCTTAGGTTAAATTACGTTATTGATGTATATAAAAGTCCCACGGAGACGTAGAGGCCAACTCGCCTGGAATGTTGTCAAATATTAGTTCCGAGTTCTTAGGTTGGGTTAGGTCAGGTTATATTACGTTATTGATGTATATGAAGGCCCTACGGAGACGTAGAGGCCAACTCGCCAGGAATGTTGTCAAATATTACCGCCGAGATATTAGATTGGGTTAGGTTAGGTTATATTACGTTATTGATGTATATAAAGGTCCCACGGAAACATAGAGGCCAACAAGCCAGGAATGTTGTCAAATATTACTGCCGAGATGTTACGTTGGTTTAGGTTAGGTTAAATTACGTTATTGATGTATATAAAAGTCCCACGGAGACGTAGAGGCCAACTCGTCACGAATGTTGTCAAATATTACCGCCGAGATGATAGGTTGGGTTAGGTTAGGTTATATTACGTTATTGATGTATATGAAGGTCCCACGGAGACGTAGAGGCCAACTCGTCAGGAATGTTGTCAAATATTACCGCCGAGATGATAGGTTGGGTTAGGTTAGGTTATATTACGTTATTGATGTATATGAAGGTTCCACGGAGACGCAGAAGCCAACTGAGCAGGAATGTTGTCAAATATTACCGCCGAGATGATAGGTTGGGTTAGGTCACGTTATATTACCTTATTTATGTATATGAAGGTCGCACGGAGAGATAGAGGCCAACTCGCCAGGAATGTTGTCAAATATTGGTGCCGAGATGTTAGGTTGGGTTAGGTTAGGCTATATTACGTTATTGATGTATATGAAGGTCACACGGAGACGTAGAGGCCAACTCGCCAGGAATATTGTCAAATATTACCGCCGATATGATAGGTTGGTTTAGGTTACGTTATATTACGTTATTGATGTATACGAAGGTCCCACGGAGACGTAGAGGCCATCAAGCCAGGAATGTTGTCAAATATTAGTGCCGAGATGTTAGGTTGGGTTAGGTTAGGCTATATTACGTTATTGATGTATATGGAGGTCCCACGGAGACGTAGAGGCCAACTCGCCAGGAATGTTGTCAAATATTACCGCCGAGATGATAGGTTGGGTTAGGTTAGGTTATATTACGTTATTGATGTATATGAAGGTTCCACGGAGACGCAGAGGCCAACTGACCAGGAATGTTGTCAAATATTACCGCCGAGATGATAGGTTGGGTTAGGTTAGATTATATTACGTTATTGATGTATATGAAGGTCTCACGGAGAGGTAGAGGCCAACTCGCCAGGAATGTTGTCAAATATTACCGCCGAGATGATAGGTTGGGTTAGGTTAGGTTATATTACGTTATTGATGTATATGAAGGTCGCACGGAGAGATAGAGGCCAACTCGCCAGGAATGTTGTCAAATATTAGTGCCGAGATGTTAGGTTGGGTTAGGTTAGGCTATATTACGTTATTGATGTATACGAAGGTCCCACGGAGACGTAGAGGCCAACTCGCCAGGAATATTGTCAAATATTACCGCCGATATGATAGGTTGGTTTAGGTTACGTTATATTACGTTATTGATGTATATGAAGGTACCACGGAGACGTAGAGGCCATCAAGCCAGGAATGTTGTCAAACATTACCGCCGAGATGTTACGTAGGTTTAGCTTAGGTTAAATTACGTTATTGATGTATATAAAAGTCCCACGGAGACGTAGAGGCCAACTCGCCTGGAATGTTGTCAAATATTAGTGCCGAGTTCTTAGGTTGGGTTAGGTCAGGTTATATTACGTTATTGATGTATATGAAGGCCCTACGGAGACGTAGAGGCCAACTCGCCAGGAATGTTGTCAAATATTACCGCCGAGATGATAGGTTGGGTTAGGTTAGGTTATATTACGTTATTGATGTATATGAAGTTTCCACGGAGACGCAGAAGCCAACTGACCAGGAATGTTGTCAAATATTACCGCCGAGATGATAGGTTGGGTTAGGTTAGGTTATATTACGTTATTGATGTATATGAAGGTCGCACGGAGGCGTAGAGACCAACTCGCCAGGAATGTTGTCAAATATTACCGCCGAGATGTTAGGTTGGGTTAGGTTAGGTTATATTACGTTATTGATGTATATAAAAGTCCCACGGAGACGTAGAGGCCAACTCGCCTGGAATGTTGTCAAATATTAGTTCCGAGTTCTTAGGTTGGGTTAGGTCAGGTTATATTACGTTATTGATGTATATGAAGGCCCTATGGAGACGTAGAGGCCAACTCGCCAGGAATGTTGTCAAATATTACCGCCGAGATATTAGATTGGGTTAGGTTAGGTTATATTACGTTATTGATGTATATAAAGGTCCCACGGAAACATAGAGGCCAACAAGCCAGGAATGTTGTCAAATATTACTGCCGAGATGTTACGTTGGTTTAGGTTAGGTTAAATTACGTTATTGATGTATATAAAAGTCCCACGGAGACGTAGAGGCCAACTGGTCACGAATGTTGTCAAATACTACCGCCGAGATGATAGGTTGGGTTAGGTTAGGTTATATTACGTTATTGATGTATATGAAGGTCCCACGGAGACGTAGAGGCCAACTCGTCAGGAATGTTGTCAAATATTACCGCCGAGATGATAGGTTGGGTTAGGTTAGGTTATATTACGTTATTGATGTATATGAAGGTTCCACGGAGACGCAGAAGCCAACTGAGCAGGAATGTTGTCAAATATTACCGCCGAGATGATAGGTTGGGTTAGGTTACGTTATATTACCTTATTTATGTATATGAAGGTCGCACGGAGAGATAGAGGCCAACTCGCCAGGAATGTTGTCAAATATTGGTGCCGAGATGTTAGGTTGGGTTAGGTTAGGCTATATTACGTTATTGATGTATATGAAGGTCCCACGGAGACGTAGAGGCCAACTCGCCAGGAATATTGTCAAATATTACCGCCGATATGATAGGTTGGTTTAGGTTAGGCTATATTACGTTATTGATGTATATGGAGGTCCCACGGAGACGTAGAGGCCAACTCGCCAGGAATGTTGTCAAATATTACCGCCGAGATGATAGGTTGGGTTAGGTTAGGTTATATTACGTTATTGATGTATATGAAGTTTCCACGGAGACGCAGAAGCCAACTGACCAGGAATGTTGTCAAATATTACCGCCGAGATGATAGGTTGGGTTAGGTTAGGTTATATTACGTTATTGATGTATATGAAGGTCGCACGGAGGCGTAGAGACCAACTCGCCAGGAATGTTGTCAAATATTACCGCCGAGATGTTAGGTTGGGTTAGGTTAGGTTATATTACGTTATTGATGTATATGAAGGTCCCACGGAGACGTAGAGGCCAACTCGTCAGGAATGTTGTCAAATATTACCGCCGAGATGATAGGTTGGGTTAGGCTAGGTTATATTACGTTATTGATGTATATGAAGGTTCCACGGAGACGCAGAAGCCAACTGAGCAGGAATGTTGTCAAATATTACCGCCGAGATGATAGGTTGGGTTAGGTTAGATTATATTAAGTTATTGATGTATATGAAGGTCTCAAGGAGAGGTAGAGGCCAACTCGCCAGGAATGTTGTCAAATATTACCGCCGATATGATAGGTTGGGTTAGGTTACGTTATATTACCTTATTGATGTATATGAAGGTCGCACGGAGAGATAGAGGCCAACTCGCCAGGAATGTTGTCAAATATTGGTGCCGAGATGTTAGGTTGGGTTAGGTTAGGCTATATTACGTTATTGATGTATATGAAGGTCCCACGGAGACGTAGAGGCCAACTCGCCAGGAATATTGTCAAATATTACCGCCGATATGATAGGTTGGTTTAGGTTACGTTATATTACGTTATTGACGTATATGAAGGTCCCACGGAGAGGTAGAGGCCAACTCGCCAGGAATGTTGTCAAATATTAGTGCCGAGATGTTAGGTTGGGTTAGGTTAGGTGATATTACGTTATTGATGTATATGAAGGCCCCACGGAGACGTAGAGGCCAACTCGCCAGGAATGTTGTCAAATATTACCGCCGAGATGTTAGATTGGGTTAGGTTAGGTTATATTACCTTATTTATGTATATGAAGGTCGCACGGAGAGATAGAGGCCAACTCGCCAGGAATGTTGTCAAATATTGGTGCCGAGATGTTAGGTTGGGTTAGGTTAGGCTATATTACGTTATTGATGTATATGAAGGTCCCACGGAGACGTAGAGGCCAACTCGCCAGGAATATTGTCAAATATTACCGCCGATATGATAGGTTGGTTTAGGTTACGTTATATTACGTTATTGATGTATATGAAGGTCCCACGGAGACGTAGAGGCCATCAAGCCAGGAATGTTGTCAAATATTAGTGCCGAGATGTTAGGTTGGGTTAGGTTAGGCTATATTACGTTATTGATGTATATGGAGGTCCCACGGAGACGTAGAGGCCAACTCGCCAGGAATGTTGTCAAATATTACCGCCGAGATGATAGGTTGGGTTAGGTTAGGTTATATTACGTTATTGATGTATATGAAGGTTCCACGGAGACGCAGAGGCCAACTGACCAGGAATGTTGTCAAATATTACCGCCGAGATGATAGGTTGGGTTAGGTTAGATTATATTACGTTATTGATGTATATGAAGGTCTCACGGAGAGGTAGAGGCCAACTCGCCAGGAATGTTGTCAAATATTACCGCCGAGATGATAGGTTGGGTTAGGTTAGGTTATATTACGTTATTGATGTATATGAAGGTCGCACGGAGAGATAGAGGCCAACTCGCCAGGAATGTTGTCAAATATTAGTGCCGAGATGTTAGGTTGGGTTAGGTTAGGCTATATTACGTTATTGATCTATACGAAGGTCCCACGGAGACGTAGAGGCCAACTCGCCAGGAATATTGTCAAATATTACCGCCGATATGATAGGTTGGTTTAGGTTACGTTATATTACGTTATTGATGTATATGAAGGTACCACGGAGACGTAGAGGCCATCAAGCCAGGAATGTTGTCAAACATTACCGCCGAGATGTTACGTAGGTTTAGCTTAGGTTAAATTACGTTATTGATGTATATAAAAGTCCCACGGAGACGTAGAGGCCAACTCGCCTGGAATGTTGTCAAATATTAGTGCCGAGTTCTTAGGTTGGGTTAGGTCAGGTTATATTACGTTATTGATGTATATGAAGGCCCTACGGAGACGTAGAGGCCAACTCGCCAGGAATGTTGTCAAATATTACCGCCGAGATGATAGGTTGGGTTAGGTTAGGTTATATTACGTTATTGATGTATATGAAGTTTCCACGGAGACGCAGAAGCCAACTGACCAGGAATGTTGTCAAATATTACCGCCGAGATGATAGGTTGGGTTAGGTTAGGTTATATTACGTTATTGATGTATATGAAGGTCGCACGGAGGCGTAGAGACCAACTCGCCAGGAATGTTGTCAAATATTACCGCCGAGATGTTAGGTTGGGTTAGGTTAGGTTATATTACGTTATTGATGTATATAAAAGTCCCACGGAGACGTAGAGGCCAACTCGCCTGGAATGTTGTCAAATATTAGTTCCGAGTTCTTAGGTTGGGTTAGGTCAGGTTATATTACGTTATTGATGTATATGAAGGCCCTATGGAGACGTAGAGGCCAACTCGCCAGGAATGTTGTCAAATATTACCGCCGAGATATTAGATTGGGTTAGGTTAGGTTATATTACGTTATTGATGTATATAAAGGTCCCACGGAAACATAGAGGCCAACAAGCCAGGAATGTTGTCAAATATTACTGCCGAGATGTTACGTTGGTTTAGGTTAGGTTAAATTACGTTATTGATGTATATAAAAGTCCCACGGAGACGTAGAGGCCAACTGGTCACGAATGTTGTCAAATACTACCGCCGAGATGATAGGTTGGGTTAGGTTAGGTTATATTACGTTATTGATGTATATGAAGGTCCCACGGAGACGTAGAGGCCAACTCGTCAGGAATGTTGTCAAATATTACCGCCGAGATGATAGGTTGGGTTAGGTTAGGTTATATTACGTTATTGATGTATATGAAGGTTCCACGGAGACGCAGAAGCCAACTGAGCAGGAATGTTGTCAAATATTACCGCCGAGATGATAGGTTGGGTTAGGTTACGTTATATTACCTTATTTATGTATATGAAGGTCGCACGGAGAGATAGAGGCCAACTCGCCAGGAATGTTGTCAAATATTGGTGCCGAGATGTTAGGTTGGGTTAGGTTAGGCTATATTACGTTATTGATGTATATGAAGGTCCCACGGAGACGTAGAGGCCAACTCGCCAGGAATATTGTCAAATATTACCGCCGATATGATAGGTTGGTTTAGGTTAGGCTATATTACGTTATTGATGTATATGGAGGTCCCACGGAGACGTAGAGGCCAACTCGCCAGGAATGTTGTCAAATATTACCGCCGAGATGATAGGTTGGGTTAGGTTAGGTTATATTACGTTATTGATGTATATGAAGTTTCCACGGAGACGCAGAAGCCAACTGACCAGGAATGTTGTCAAATATTACCGCCGAGATGATAGGTTGGGTTAGGTTAGGTTATATTACGTTATTGATGTATATGAAGGTCGCACGGAGGCGTAGAGACCAACTCGCCAGGAATGTTGTCAAATATTACCGCCGAGATGTTAGGTTGGGTTAGGTTAGGTTATATTACGTTATTGATGTATATGAAGGTCCCACGGAGACGTAGAGGCCAACTCGTCAGGAATGTTGTCAAATATTACCGCCGAGATGATAGGTTGGGTTAGGCTAGGTTATATTACGTTATTGATGTATATGAAGGTTCCACGGAGACGCAGAAGCCAACTGAGCAGGAATGTTGTCAAATATTACCGCCGATATGATAGGTTGGTTTAGGTTACGTTATATTACGTTATTGACGTATATGAAGGTCCCACGGAGAGGTAGAGGCCAACTCGCCAGGAATGTTGTCAAATATTAGTGCCGAGATGTTAGGTTGGGTTAGGTTAGGTGATATTACGTTATTGATGTATATGAAGGCCCCACGGAGACGTAGAGGCCAACTCGCCAGGAATGTTGTCAAATATTACCGCCGAGATGTTAGATTGGGTTAGGTTAGGTTATATTACCTTATTTATGTATATGAAGGTCGCACGGAGAGATAGAGGCCAACTCGCCAGGAATGTTGTCAAATATTGGTGCCGAGATGTTAGGTTGGGTTAGGTTAGGCTATATTACGTTATTGATGTATATGAAGGTCCCACGGAGACGTAGAGGCCAACTCGCCAGGAATATTGTCAAATATTACCGCCGATATGATAGGTTGGTTTAGGTTACGTTATATTACGTTATTGATGTATATGAAGGTCCCACGGAGACGTAGAGGCCATCAAGCCAGGAATGTTGTCAAATATTAGTGCCGAGATGTTAGGTTGGGTTAGGTTAGGCTATATTACGTTATTGATGTATATGGAGGTCCCACGGAGACGTAGAGGCCAACTCGCCAGGAATGTTGTCAAATATTACCGCCGAGATGATAGGTTGGGTTAGGTTAGGTTATATTACGTTATTGATGTATATGAAGGTTCCACGGAGACGCAGAGGCCAACTGACCAGGAATGTTGTCAAATATTACCGCCGAGATGATAGGTTGGGTTAGGTTAGATTATATTACGTTATTGATGTATATGAAGGTCTCACGGAGAGGTAGAGGCCAACTCGCCAGGAATGTTGTCAAATATTACCGCCGATATGATAGGTTGGGTTAGGTTACGTTATATTACGTTATTGATGTATATGAAAGTCGCACGGAGAGATAGAGGCCAACTCGCCAGGAATGTTGTCAAATATTGGTGCCGAGATGTTAGGTTGGGTTAGGTTAGGCTATATTACGTTATTGATGTATATGAAGGTCCCACGGAGACGTAGAGGCCAACTCGCCAGGAATATTGTCAAATATTACCGCCGATATGATAGGTTGGTTTAGGTTACGTTATATTACGTTATTGATGTATATGAAGGTCCCACGGAGACGTAGAGGCCATCAAGCCAGGAATGTTGTCAAATATTAGTGCCGAGATGTTAGGTTGGGTTAGGTTAGGCTATATTACGTTATTGATGTATATGGAGGTCCCACGGAGACGTAGAGGCCAACTCGCGAGGAATGTTGTCAAATATTACCGCCGAGATGATAGGTTGGGTTAGGTTAGGTTATATTACGTTATTGATGTACATGAAGGTTCCACGGAGACGCAGAGGCCAACTGACCAGGAATGTTGTCAAATATTACCGCCGAGATGATAGGTTGGGTTAGGTTAGATTATATTACGTTATTGATGTATATGAAGGTCTCACGGAGAGGTAGAGGCCAACTCGCCAGGAATGTTGTCAAATATTACCGCCGAGATGATAGGTTGGGTTAGGTTAGGTTATATTACGTTATTGATGTATATGAAGTTTCCACGGAGACGCAGAAGCCAACTGACCAGGAATGTTGTCAAATATTACCGCCGAGATGATAGGTTGGGTTAGGTTAGGTTATATTACGTTATTGATGTATATGAAGGTCGCACGGAGGCGTAGAGACCAACTCGCCAGGAATGTTGTCAAATATTACCGCCGAGATGTTAGGTTGGGTTAGGTTAGGTTATATTACGTTATTGATGTATATGAAGGTCCCACGGAGACGTAGAGGCCAACTCGTCAGGAATGTTGTCAAATATTACCGCCGAGATGATAGGTTGGGTTAGGCTAGGTTATATTACGTTATTGATGTATATGAAGGTTCCACGGAGACGCAGAAGCCAACTGAGCAGGAATGTTGTCAAATATTACCGCCGATATGATAGGTTGGTTTAGGTTACGTTATATTACGTTATTGACGTATATGAAGGTCCCACGGAGAGGTAGAGGCCAACTCGCCAGGAATGTTGTCAAATATTAGTGCCGAGATGTTAGGTTGGGTTAGGTTAGGTGATATTACGTTATTGATGTATATGAAGGCCCCACGGAGACGTAGAGGCCAACTCGCCAGGAATGTTGTCAAATATTACCGCCGAGATGTTAGATTGGGTTAGGTTAGGTTATATTACCTTATTTATGTATATGAAGGTCGCACGGAGAGATAGAGGCCAACTCGCCAGGAATGTTGTCAAATATTGGTGCCGAGATGTTAGGTTGGGTTAGGTTAGGCTATATTACGTTATTGATGTATATGAAGGTCCCACGGAGACGTAGAGGCCAACTCGCCAGGAATATTGTCAAATATTACCGCCGATATGATAGGTTGGTTTAGGTTACGTTATATTACGTTATTGATGTATATGAAGGTCCCACGGAGACGTAGAGGCCATCAAGCCAGGAATGTTGTCAAATATTAGTGCCGAGATGTTAGGTTGGGTTAGGTTAGGCTATATTACGTTATTGATGTATATGGAGGTCCCACGGAGACGTAGAGGCCAACTCGCCAGGAATGTTGTCAAATATTACCGCCGAGATGATAGGTTGGGTTAGGTTAGGTTATATTACGTTATTGATGTATATGAAGGTTCCACGGAGACGCAGAGGCCAACTGACCAGGAATGTTGTCAAATATTACCGCCGAGATGATAGGTTGGGTTAGGTTAGATTATATTACGTTATTGATGTATATGAAGGTCTCACGGAGAGGTAGAGGCCAACTCGCCAGGAATGTTGTCAAATATTACCGCCGATATGATAGGTTGGGTTAGGTTACGTTATATTACGTTATTGATGTATATGAAAGTCGCACGGAGAGATAGAGGCCAACTCGCCAGGAATGTTGTCAAATATTGGTGCCGAGATGTTAGGTTGGGTTAGGTTAGGCTATATTACGTTATTGATGTATATGAAGGTCCCACGGAGACGTAGAGGCCAACTCGCCAGGAATATTGTCAAATATTACCGCCGATATGATAGGTTGGTTTAGGTTACGTTATATTACGTTATTGATGTATATGAAGGTCCCACGGAGACGTAGAGGCCATCAAGCCAGGAATGTTGTCAAATATTAGTGCCGAGATGTTAGGTTGGGTTAGGTTAGGCTATATTACGTTATTGATGTATATGGAGGTCCCACGGAGACGTAGAGGCCAACTCGCGAGGAATGTTGTCAAATATTACCGCCGAGATGATAGGTTGGGTTAGGTTAGGTTATATTACGTTATTGATGTACATGAAGGTTCCACGGAGACGCAGAGGCCAACTGACCAGGAATGTTGTCAAATATTACCGCCGAGATGATAGGTTGGGTTAGGTTAGATTATATTACGTTATTGATGTATATGAAGGTCTCACGGAGAGGTAGAGGCCAACTCGCCAGGAATGTTGTCAAATATTACCGCCGATATGATAGGTTGGGTTAGGTTACGTTATATTACGTTATTGATGTATATGAAGGTTCCACGGAGACGTAGAGGCCAACTGACCAGGAATGTTGTCAAATAATACCGCCGAGATGTTAGGTTGAGTTAGGTTTGGTTATATTACGTTATTGATGTATATGAAGGCCCCACGGAGACGTAGAAGCCAACTCGCCAGGAATGTTGTCAAATATTACCGCCGAGATGTTAGGTTGGGTTAGGTTAGGTTATAGTACGTTATTGATGTATATGAAGGCCCCACGGAGACGTAGAGGCCAACTCGCCAGGAATGTTGTCAAATATTACCGCCTAGATGTTAGGTTGGTTCAGGTTAGGTTAAATTACGTTATTGATGTATATAAAAGTCCCACGGAGACGTAGAGGCCAACTCGACAGGAATGTTTTCAAATATAACCGCCGAGATGACAGGTTGGGTTAGGTTAGGTGATATTACGTTATTGATGTATATGAAGGTCCCACGGAGACGTAGAACTCAACTCGCCACGAATGTTGTCAAATATTACTGCCGAGATGATAGGTTGCTTCAGGTTAGGTTATATTACGTTATTAATGTATATGAAGGTCCCACGGAGAGGTAGAGGCCAACTCGTCAGGAATGTTGTCAAATATTAGTGCCGAGATCTTAGGTTGGGTTAGGTTAGGTTATATTACGTTATTGATGTATATGAAGGTCCCACGGAGACGTAGAGGCCGACTCGCCAGGAATGTTGTCTAATATTACCGCCGAGATGATAGGTTGGTTTAGGTTAGGTTATATTACGTTATTGATGTATATGAAGGTCCCACGGAGACGTAGAGGCCAACTCGCCAGGAATGTTGTCAAATATTACCGCCGAGATGTTAGGTTGGGTTAGGTTTGGTTATATTACGTTATTGATGTATATGAAGGCCCCACGGAAACGTAGAGGCCAACTCGCCAGGAATGAAGTCAAATATTACCGCCGAGATGATAGGTTGGGTTAGGTTAAGTTATATTACGTTATTGATGTATATGAAGGTTCCACGGAGACGTAGAGGCCAACTGACCAGGAGTGTTGTCAAATAATACCGCCGAGATGTTAGGTTGGGTTAGGTTTGGTTATATTACGTTATTGATGTATATGAAGGCCCCACGGAGACGTAGAAGCCAACTCGCCAGGAATGTTGTCAAATATTACCGCCGAGATGTTAGGTTGGTTTAGGTTAGGTTATAGTACGTTATTGATGTATATGAAGGCCCCACGGAGACGTAGAGGCCAACTCGCCAGGAATGTTGTCAAATATTACCGCCTAGATGTTAGGTTGGTTCAGGTTAGGTTAAATTACGTTATTGATGTATATAAAAGACCCACGGAGACGTAGAGGCCAACTCGACAGGAATGTTTTCAAATATAACCGCCGAGATGACAGGTTGGGTTAGGTTAGGTGATATTACGTTATTGATGTATATGAAGGTCCCACGGAGACGTAGAACTCAACTCGCCACGAATGTTGTCAAATATTACTGCCGAGATGATAGGTTGCTTCAGGTTAGGTTATATTACGTTATTAATGTATATGAAGGTCCCACGGAGAGGTAGAGGCCAACTCGACAGGAATGTTGTCAAATATTAGTGCCGAGATCTTAGGTTGGGTTAGGTTAGGTTATATTACGTTATTGATGTATATGAAGGTCCCACGGAGACGTAGAGGCCGACTCGCCAGGAATGTTGTCAAAAATTACCGCCGAGATGATAGGTTGGTTTAGGTTAGGTTATATTATGTTATTGATGTATATGAAGGCCCCACGGAGACGTAGAAGCCAACTCGCCAGGAATGTTGTCAAATATTACCGCCGAGATGTTAGGTTGGGTTAGGTTAGGTTATAGTACGTTATTGATGTATATGAAGGCCCCACGGAGACGTAGAGGCCAACTCGCCAGGAATGTTGTCAAATATTACCGCCTAGATGTTAGGTTGGTTCAGGTTAGGTTAAATTACGTTATTGATGTATATAAAAGACCCACGGAGACGTAGAGGCCAACTCGACAGGAATGTTTTCAAATATAACCGCCGAGATGACAGGTTGGGTTAGGTTAGGTGATATTACGTTATTGATGTATATGAAGGTCCCACGGAGACGTAGAACTCAACTCGCCACGAATGTTGTCAAATATTACTGCCGAGATGATAGGTTGGTTCAGGTTAGGTTATATTACGTTATTAATGTATATAAA
Organism: Xylocopa violacea; assembly: GCA_963969225.1. NCBI lineage: Eukaryota > Metazoa > Arthropoda > Insecta > Hymenoptera > Apidae > Xylocopa > Xylocopa violacea. The sequence continues at coordinate 53,464 of CAXAJV010000687.1, forward strand.
GGTCCCACGGAGAGGTAGAGGCCAACTCGTCAGGAATGTTGTCAAATATTACCGCCGAGATGATATGTTGGGTTAGGTTAGGTTATATTACGTTATTGATGTATATAAAGGTCCCACGGAGACGTAGAGGCCATCAAGCCAGGAATGTTGTCAAACATTACCGCCGAGTTGTTACGTAGGTTTAGGTTAGGTTAAATTACGTTATTGATGTATATAAAAGTCCCACGGAGACGTAGAGTCCTACTCGCCAGGAATGTTGTCAAATATTACCGCCGAGATTATAGGTTGGGTTAGGTTAGATTATATTACGTTATTGATGTATATAAAATTCCCACAGAGACGTAGAGGCCAACTCGCCAGGAATGTTGTCAAATATTAGTGCCGAGATGATAGGTTGGTTTAGGTTAGGTTATATTACGTTATTGATGTATATGAATGCCCCACGGAGACGTAGAGGCCAACTCGCCAGGAATGTTGTCAAATATTACCGCCGAGATGTTAGGTTGGGTTAGGTTAGGTTATATTACGTTATTGATGTATATGAATGCCCCACGGAGACGTAGAGGCCAACTCGACAGGAATGTTTTCAAATATAACCGCCGAGATGACAGGTTGGGTTAGGTTAGGTGATATTACGTTATTGATGTATATGAAGGTCCCACGGAGACGTAGAGCTCAACTCGCCAGGAATGTTGTCAAATATTACCGCCGAGATGATATTTTGGTTCAGGTTAGGTTATACTACGTTATTGATGTATATGAAGGTCGCACGGAGGCGTAGAGACCAACTCGCCAGGAATGTTGTCAAATATTACCGCCGATATGTTAGGTTGGGATAGGTATGGTTATATTACGTTATTGATGTATATGAAGGCCCCACGGAGACGTAGAAGCCAACTCGCCAGGAATGTTGTCAAATATTACCGCCGAGATGTTAGGTTGGGTTAGGTTAGGTTATATTACGTTATTGATGTATATGAAGGCCCCACGGAGACGTAGAGGCCAACTCGCCAGGAATGTTGTCAAATATTACCGCCGAGATGTTAGGTTGGGTCAGGTTAGGTTAAATTACGTTATTGATGTATATAAAAGTCCCACGGAGACGTAGCGGCCAACTCGACAGGAATGTTTTCAAATATAACCGCCGAGATGACAGGTTGGGTTAGGTTAGGTGATATTACGTTATTGATGTATATGAAGGTCCCACGGAGACGTAGAACTCAACTCGCCACGAATGTTGTCAAATATTACTGCCGAGATGATAGGTTGCTTCAGGTTAGGTTATATTACGTTATTGATGTATATGAAGGTCCCACGGAGAGGTAGAGGCCAACTCGTCAGGAATGTTGTCAAATATTACCGCCGAGATGATATGTTGGGTTAGGTTAGGTTATATTACGTTATTGATGTATATGAAGGTCGCACGGAGAGATAGAGGCCAACTCGCCAGACATGTTGTCAAATATTAGTGCCGAGATGTTAGGTTGGGTTAGGTTAGGTGATATTACGTTATTGATGTATATGAAGGCCCCACGGAGACGTAGAGGCCAACTCGCCAGGAATGTTGTCAAATATTAGTGCCGAGATCTTAGGTTGGGTTAGGTTAGGTTATATTACGTTATTGATGTATATGAAGGTCCCACGGAGACGTAGAGGCCGACTCGCCAGGAATGTTGTCAAATATTACCGCCGAGATGATAGGTTGGTTTAGGTTAGGTTATATTACGTTATTGATGTATATGAAGGTCGCACGGAGGCGTAGAGACCAACTCGCCAGGAATGTTGTCAAATATTACCCCCGAGATGTTAGGTTGGGTTAGGTTTGGTTATATTACGTTATTGATGTATATGAAGGCCCCACGGAGACGTAGAAGCCAACTCGCCAGGAATGTTGTCAAATATTACCGCCGAGATGTTAGGTTGGGTTAGGTTAGGTTATATTACGTTATTGATGTATATGAAGGCCCCACGGAGACGTAGAACTCAACTCGCCACGAATGTTGTCAAATATTACTGCCGAGATGATAGGTTGCTTCAGGTTAGGTTATATTACGTTATTGATGTATATGAAGGTCCCACGGAGAGGTAGAGGCCAACTCGTCAGGAATGTTGTCAAATATTACCGCCGAGATGATATGTTGGGTTAGGTTAGGTTATATTACGTTATTGATGTATATGAAGGTCCCACGGAGACGTAGAGGCCGACTCGCCAGGAATGTTGTCAAATATTACCGCCGAGATGATACGTTGGTTTAGGTTAGGTTATATTACGTTATTGATGTATATGAAGGTCCCACGGAGACGTAGAGGCCAACTCGCCAGGAATGTTGTCAAATATTACCGCCGAGATGTTAGGATGGGTTAGGTTAGGTTATATTACGTTATTGATGTATATGAAGGTCCCACGGCGACGTAGAGGCCAACTCGTCAGGAATGTTGTCAAATATTACCGCCGAGATGATAGGTTGGTTCAGGTTAGGTTATATTACGTTATTGATGTATATGAAGGTCGCACGGAAGCGTAGAGACCAACTCGCCAGGTATGTTTTCAAATATTACCGCCGAGATGTTAGGTTGGGTTAGGTTTGGTTATATTACGTTGTTGATGTATATGAAGGCCCCACAGAAGCGTAGAGGCAAACTCGCCAGGAATGTTGTCAAATATTACCGCCGAGATGATAGGTTGGGTTAGGTTAAGTTATATTACGTTATTGATGTATATGAAGGTTCCACGGAGACGTAGAGGCCAACTGACCAGGAATGTTGTCAAATATTACCGCCGAGATGATAGGTTGGGTTAGGTTAGGTTATATTACGTTATTGATGTATATGAAGGCCCCACGGAGACGTAGAACTCAACTCGCCACGAATGTTGTCAAATATTACTGCCGAGATGATAGGTTGCTTCAGGTTAGGTTATATTACGTTATTGATGTATATGAAGGTCCCACGGAGAGGTAGAGGCCAACTCGTCAGGAATGTTGTCAAATATTAGTGCCGAGATCTTAGGTTGGGTTAGGTTAGGTGATATTACGTTATTGATGTATATGAAGGTCCCACGGAGACGTAGAGCTCAACTCGCCAGGAATGTTGTCAAATATTACCGCCGAGATGATAGGTTGGTTCAGGTTAGGTTAAATTACGTTATTGATGTATATGAAGGCCCCACGGAAACGTAGAGGCCAACTCGCCAGGAATGTTGTCAAATATTACCGCCGAGATGATAGGTTGGGTTAGGTTAAGTTATATTACGTTATTGATGTATATGAAGGTTCCACGGAGACGTAGAGGCCAACTGATCAGGAATGTTGTCAAATATTACCGCCGAGATGTCACGTTGGGTTAGGTTAGGTTAAATTACGTTTTGATGTATATAAAAGTCACACGGAGACGTAGAGGCCAACATCGACAGGAATGTTTTCAAATATTACCGCCGATATGATAGGTTGGTTTAGGTTACGTTATATTACGTTATTGATGTATATAAAGGTCCCACGGAAACATAGGGGCCAACTCGCCAGGAATGTTGTCAAATATTAGTGCCGAGATCTTAGGTTGGGTTACGTTAGGTGATATTACGTTATTGATGTATATGAAGGTCCCACGGAGACGTAGAGGCCAACTCGCCAGGAATGTTGTCAAATATTACCGCCGAGATGTTAGGTTGGGTTAGGTTAGGTTATATTACGTTATTGATGTATATGAAGGTCCCACGGAGACGTAGAGGCCAACTCGTCTGGAATGTTGTCAAATATTACCGCCGAGATGATAGGTTGGTTCAGGTTAGGTTATATTACGTTATTGATGTATATGAAGGTCGCACGGAAGCGTAGAGACCAACTCGCCAGGTATGATGTAAAATATTACCGCCGAGATGTTAGGTTGGGTTAGGTTTGGTTATATTACGTTATTGATGTATATGAAGGCCCCACGGAAGCGTAGAGGCAAATTCGCCAGGAATGTTGTCAAATATTACCGCCGAGATGATAGGTTGGGTTAGGTTAAGTTATATTACGTTATTGATGTATATGAAGGTTTCACGGAGACGTAGAGGCCAACTGACCAGGAATGTTGTCAAATATTACCGCCGAGATGATAGGTTGGGTTAGGTTAGATTATATTACGTTATTGACGTATATGAAGGTCCCACGGATAGGTAGAGGCCAACTCGCCAGGAATGTTGTCAAATATTAGTGCCGAGATGTTAGGTTGGGTTAGGTAAGGTTATATTACGTTATTGATGTATATAAAATTCCCACAGAGACGTAGAGGCCAACTCGCCAGGAATGTTGTCAAATATTAGTGCCGAGATCTTAGGTTGGGTTAGGTTAGGTGATATTACGTTATTGATGTATATGAAGGTCCTACGGAGACGTAGAGCTCAACTCGCCAGGAATGTTGTCAAACATTACCGCCGAGATGATAGGTTGGTTCAGGTTAGGTTAAATTACGTTATTGATGTATATGAAGGTCGCACGGAGGCGTAGAGGCCAACTCGCCAGGAATGTTGTCAAATATTACCGCCGAGATGTTAGGTTGGGTTAGGTTTGGTTATATTACGTTATTGATGTATATGAAGGCCCCACGGAAACGTAGAGGCCAACTCGCCAGGAATGTTGTCAAATATTACCGCCGAGATGATAGGTTGGGTTAGGTTAGATTATATTACGTTATTGACGTATATGAAGGTCCCACGGATAGGTAGAGGCCAACTCGCCAGGAATGTTGTCAAATATTAGTGCCGAGATGTTAGGTTGGGTTAGGTAAGGTTATATTACGTTATTGATGTATATAAAATTCCCACAGAGACGTAGAGGCCAACTCGCCAGGAATGTTGTCAAATATTAGTGCCGAGATCTTAGGTTGGGTTAGGTTAGGTGATATTACGTTATTGATGTATATGAAGGTCCTACGGAGACGTAGAGCTCAACTCGCCAGGAATGTTGTCAAACATTACCGCCGAGATGATAGGTTGGTTCAGGTTAGGTTAAATTACGTTATTGATGTATATGAAGGTCGCACGGAGGCGTAGAGGCCAACTCGCCAGGAATGTTGTCAAATATTACCGCCGAGATGTTAGGTTGGGTTAGGTTTGGTTATATTACGTTATTGATGTATATGAAGGCCCCACGGAAACGTAGAGGCCAACTCGCCAGGAATGTTGTCAAATATTACCGCCGAGATGATAGGTTGGGTTAGGTTAAGTTATATTACGTTATTGATGTATATGAAGGTTCCACGGAGACGTAGAGGCCAACTGATCAGGAATGTTGTCAAATATTACCGCCGAGATGTTACGTTGGGTTAGGTTAGGTTAAATTACGTTTTGATGTATATAAAAGTCACACGGAGACGTAGAGGCCAACATCGACAGGAATGTTTTCAAATATTACCGCCGATATGATAGGTTGGTTTAGGTTACGTTATATTACGTTATTGATGTATATAAAGGTCCCACGGAAACATAGAGGCCAACTCGCCAGGAATGTTGTCAAATATTAGTGCCGAGATCTTAGGTTGGGTTACGTTAGGTGATATTACGTTATTGATGTATATGAAGGTCCCACGGAGACGTAGAGCTCAACTCGCCAGGAATGTTGTCAAATATTAACGCCGAGATGACAGGTTGGTTCAGGTTAGGTTATATTACGTTATTGATGTATATGAAGGTCGTACGGAGGCGTAGAGACCAACTCGCCAGGAATGTTGTCAAATATTACCGCCGAGATGTTAGGTTGGGTTAGGTTAGGTTATATTACGTTATTGATGTATATGAAGGCCCCACGGAAGCGTAGAGGCAAATTCGCCAGGAATGTTGTCAAATATTACCGCCGAGATGATAGGTTGGGTTAGGTTAAGTTATATTACGTTATTGATGTATATGAAGGTTTCACGGAGACGTAGAGGCCAACTGACCAGGAATGTTGTCAAATATTACCGCCGAGATGATAGGTTGGGTTAGGTTAGATTATATTACGTTATTGACGTATATGAAGGTCCCACGGATAGGTAGAGGCCAACTCGCCAGGAATGTTGTCAAATATTAGTGCCGAGATGTTAGGTTGGGTTAGGTAAGGTTATATTACGTTATTGATGTATATAAAATTCCCACAGAGACGTAGAGGCCAACTCGCCAGGAATGTTGTCAAATATTAGTGCCGAGATCTTAGGTTGGGTTAGGTTAGGTGATATTACGTTATTGATGTATATGAAGGTCCTACGGAGACGTAGAGCTCAACTCGCCAGGAATGTTGTCAAACATTACCGCCGAGATGATAGGTTGGTTCAGGTTAGGTTAAATTACGTTATTGATGTATATGAAGGTCGCACGGAGGCGTAGAGGCCAACTCGCCAGGAATGTTGTCAAATATTACCGCCGAGATGTTAGGTTGGGTTAGGTTTGGTTATATTACGTTATTGATGTATATGAAGGCCCCACGGAAACGTAGAGGCCAACTCGCCAGGAATGTTGTCAAATATTACCGCCGAGATGATAGGTTGGGTTAGGTTAAGTTATATTACGTTATTGATGTATATGAAGGTTCCACGGAGACGTAGAGGCCAACTGATCAGGAATGTTGTCAAATATTACCGCCGAGATGTTACGTTGGGTTAGGTTAGGTTAAATTACGTTTTGATGTATATAAAAGTCACACGGAGACGTAGAGGCCAACATCGACAGGAATGTTTTCAAATATTACCGCCGATATGATAGGTTGGTTTAGGTTACGTTATATTACGTTATTGATGTATATAAAGGTCCCACGGAAACATAGAGGCCAACTCGCCAGGAATGTTGTCAAATATTAGTGCCGAGATCTTAGGTTGGGTTACGTTAGGTGATATTACGTTATTGATGTATATGAAGGTCCCACGGAGACGTAGAGCTCAACTCGCCAGGAATGTTGTCAAATATTAACGCCGAGATGATAGGTTGGTTCAGGTTAGGTTATATTACGTTATTGATGTATATGAAGGTCGTACGGAGGCGTAGAGACCAACTCGCCAGGAATGTTGTCAAATATTACCGCCGAGATGTTAGGTTGGGTTAGGTTAGGTTATATTACGTTATTGATGTATATGAAGGCCCCACGGAAGCGTAGAGGCAAATTCGCCAGGAATGTTGTCAAATATTACCGCCGAGATGATAGGTTGGGTTAGGTTAAGTTATATTACGTTATTGATGTATATGAAGGTTTCACGGAGACGTAGAGGCCAACTGACCAGGAATGTTGTCAAATATTACCGCCGAGATGATAGGTTGGGTTAGGTTAGATTATATTACGTTATTGACGTATATGAAGGTCCCACGGATAGGTAGAGGCCAACTCGCCAGGAATGTTGTCAAATATTAGTGCCGAGATGTTAGGTTGGGTTAGGTAAGGTTATATTACGTTATTGATGTATATAAAATTCCCACAGAGACGTAGAGGCCAACTCGCCAGGAATGTTGTCAAATATTAGTGCCGAGATCTTAGGTTGGGTTAGGTTAGGTGATATTACGTTATTGATGTATATGAAGGTCCTACGGAGACGTAGAGCTCAACTCGCCAGGAATGTTGTCAAACATTACCGCCGAGATGATAGGTTGGTTCAGGTTAGGTTAAATTACGTTATTGATGTATATGAAGGTCGCACGGAGGCGTAGAGGCCAACTCGCCAGGAATGTTGTCAAATATTACCGCCGAGATGTTAGGTTGGGTTAGGTTTGCTTATATTACGTTATTGATGTATATGAAGGCCCCACGGAAACGTAGAGGCCAACTCGCCAGGAATGTTGTCAAATATTACCGCAGAGATGATAGGTTGGGTTAGGTTAAGTTATATTACGTTATTGATGTATATGAAGGTTCCACGGAGACGTAGAGGCCAACTGATCAGGAATGTTGTCAAATATTACCGCCGAGATGTTACGTTGGGTTAGGTTAGGTTAAATTACGTTTTGATGTATATAAAAGTCACACGGAGACGTAGAGGCCAACATCGACAGGAATGTTTTCAAATATTACCGCCGATATGATAGGTTGGTTTAGGTTACGTTATATTACGTTATTGATGTATATAAAGGTCCCACGGAAACATAGAGGCCAACAAGCCAGGAATGTTGTCAAATATTAGTGCCGAGATGTTAGGTTGGGTTAGGTTAGGTTATATTACGTTATTGATGTATATAAAATTCCCACAGAGACGTAGAGGCCAACTCGCCAGGAATGTTGTCAAATATTAGTACCGAGATCTTAGGTTGGGTTACGTTAGGTGATATTACGTTATTGATGTATATGAAGGTCCCACGGAGACGTAGAGCTCAACTCGCCAGGAATGTTGTCAAATATTAACGCCGAGATGATAGGTTGGTTCAGGTTAGGTTATATTACGTTATTGATGTATATGAAGGTCGTACGGAGGCGTAGAGACCAACTCGCCAGGAATGTTGTCAAATATTACCGCCGAGATGTTAGGTTGGGTTAGGTTTGGTTATATTACGTGATTGATGTATATGAAGGCCCCACGGAGACGTAGAAGCCAACTTGCCAGGAATGTTGTCAAATATTAGTGCCGAGATGATAGGTTGGGTTAGGTTAGATTATATTACGTTATTGACGTATATGAAGGTACCACGGAGAGATAGAGGCCAACTCGCCAGGAATGTTGTCAAATATTACCGCCGAGATGTTAGGTTGGGTTAGGTTAGGTTATATTACGTTATTGATGTATATAAAATTCCCACAGAGACGTAGAGACCAACTCGCCAGGAATGGTGTCAAATATTAGTGCCGAGATCTTAGGTTGGGTTAGGTTAGGTGATATTACGTTATTGATGTATATGAAGGTCCCACGGAGACGTAGAGCTCAACTCGCCAGGAATGTTGTCAAATATTACCGCCGAGATGATAGGTTGGTTCAGGTTAGGTTAAATTACGTTATTGATGTATATGAAGGTCGCACGGAGGCGTAGAGAACAACTCGCCAGTAATGTTGTCAAATATTACCGCCGAGATGTTAGGTTGGGTTAGGTTTGGTTATATTACGTTATTGATGTATATGAAGGCCCCACGGAGACGTAGCGGCCAACTAACCAGGAATGTTGTCAAATATTACCGCCGAGATGATATTTTGGTTCAGGTTAGGTTATATTACGTTATTGATGTATATGAAGGTCCGACGGAGAGATAGAGTCCAACTCGCTAGGAATGTTGTCAAATATTAGTGCCGAGATGTTAGGTTGGTTTAGGTTAGGTTATATTACGTTATTGACGTATATGAAGGTCCCACGGAGAGGTAGAGGCCAACTCGCCAGGAATGTTGTCAAATATTACCGCCGAGATGTTAGGTTGGGTTAGGTTAGGTTATATTACGTTATTGATGTATATAAAATTCCCACAGAGACGTAGAGACCAACTCGCCAGGAATGTTGTCAAATATTAGTGCCGAGATCTTAGGTTGGGTTAGGTTAGGTGATATTACGTTATTGATGTATATGAAGGTCTCACGGAGACGTAGAGCTCAACTCGCCAGGAATGTTGTCAAATATTACCGCCGAGATGATAGGTTGGTTCAGGTTAGGTTAAATTACGCTATTGATGTATATGAAGGTCGCACGGAGGGGTAGAGACCAACTCGCCAGTAATGTTGTCAAATATTACCGCCGAGATGTTAGGTTGGGTTAGGTTTGGTTATATTACGTTATTGATGTATATGAAGGCCCCACGGAAACGTAGGGGCCAACTCGCCAGGAATGTTGTCAAATATTACCGCCGAGATGTTAGGTTGGGTTAGGTTTGGTTATATTACGTTATTGATGTATATGAAGGCCCCACGGAGACGTAGAAGCCAACTCGCCAGGAATGTTGTCAAATATTACCGCCGAGATGTTAGGTTGGGTTAGGTTAGGTTATATTACGTTATTGATGTATATGAAGGCCCCACGGAGACGTAGAGGCCAACTCGCCAGGAATGTTGTCAAATATTACCGCCGAGATGTTAGGTTGCTTCAGGTTAGGTTATATTACGTTATTGATGTATATGAAGGTCCCACGGAGAGATAGAGACCAACTCGCCAGGAATGTTGTCAAATATTAGTGCCGAGATGTTAGGTTGGGTTAGGTTAGGTTATATTACGTTATTGATGTATATGAAGGTCCCACGGAGAGGTAGAGGCCAACTCGCCAGGAATGTTGTCAAATATTACCGCCGAGATGATAGGTTGGGTTAGATTAGGTTATATTACATTATTGATGTATATGAAGGTTCCACGGAGACGTAGAGGCCAACTGACCAGGAATGTTGTCAAATATTACCGCCGAGATGATAGGTTGGGTTAGGTTAGATTATATTACGTTATTGACGTATATGAAGGTCCCACGGAGAGGTAGAGTCCAACTCGCCAGGAATGTTGTCAAATATTAGTGCCGAGATGTTAGGTTGGGTTAGGTTAGGTTATATTACGTCATTGATGTATATAAAATTCCCACAGAGACGTAGAGGCCAACTGACCAGGAATGTTGTCAAATATTACCGCCGAGGTGATAGGTTGGGTTAGGTTAAGTTATATTACGTTATTGATGTATATGAAGGTTCCACGGAGACGTAGAGGCCAACTGATCAGGAATGTTGTCAAATATTACCGCCGAGATGATAGGTTGGGTTAGGTTAGGTTAAATTACGTTATTGATGTATATGAAGGTCGCACGGAGAGATAGAGTCCAACTCGCCAGGAATGTTGTCAAATATTAGTGCCGAGATGTTAGGTTGGGTTAGGTTAGGTTATATTACGTTATTGATGTATATGAAGGTCCCACGGAGACGTAGAGGCCAACTCGCCAGGAATGTTGTCAAATATTAGTGCCGAGATCTTAGGTTGGGTTAGGTTAGGTGATATTATGTTATTGATGTATATGAAGGTCCCACGGAGACGTAGAGGCCAACTCGCCAGAAATATTGTAAAATATTACCGCCGATACGATAGGTTGGGTTAGGTTAGGTTATATTACGTTATTGATGTATATGAAGGTCCCACGGAGACGTAGAGGCCAACTCGCCAGGAATGTTGTCAAGTATTACCGCCGAGATGTTAGGTTGGGTTAGGTTTGGATATATTACGTTATTGATGTATATGAAGGCCCCACGGAAACGTAGAGGCCAACTCGCCAGGAATGTTGTCAAATATTACCGCCGAGATGATAGGTTGGGTTAGGTTAAGTTATATTACGTTATTGATGTATATGAAGGTTCCACGGAGATGTAGAGGCCAACTGACCAGGAATGTTGTCAAATATTACCGCCGAGATGATAGGTTGGGTTAGGTTAGGTTAAATTACGTTATTGATGTATATGAAGGTCGCACGGAGGCGTAGAGGCCAACATCGACAGGAATGTTTTCAAATATTACCGCCGATATGATAGGTTGGTTTAGGTTACGTTATATTACGTTATTGATGTATATGAAGGTCGCACGGAGAGGTAGAGGCCAACTCGCCAGGAATGTTGTCAAATATTACCGCCGATATGATAGTTTGGGTTAGGTTACGTTATATTACGTTATTGATGTATATGAAGGTCGCACGGAGAGGTAGAGGCCAACTCGCCAGGAATGTTATCAAATATTAGTGCCGAGATGTTAGGTTGGGATAGGTTAGGCTATATTACGTTATTGATGTATATGAAGGTCCCACGGAGACGTAGAGGCCAACTCGCCAGGAATATTGTCAAATATTACCGCCTATATGATAGGTTGGTTTAGGTTACGTTATATTACGTTATTGATGTATATGAAGTTCCCACGGAGACGTAGAGACCATCAAGCCAGGAATGTTGTCAAATATTAGTGCCGAGATCTTAGGTTGGGTTAGGTTAGGTGATATTACGTTATTGATGTATATGAAGGTCCGACGAACACGTAGATGCCAACTCCGCAGGAATGTTGTCAAATATTACCGCCGAGATGTTACGTTGGGTTAGGTTAGGTTAAATTACGTTTTGATGTATATAAAAGTCACACGGAGACGTAGAGGCCATCAAGCCAGGAATGTTGTCAAACATTACCGCCGAGATGTTACGTAGGTTTAGCTTAGGTTAAATTACGTTATTGATGTATATAAAAGTCCAACGGAGACGTAGAGGTCAACTCGACAGGAATCTTTTCAAATATAACCGCCGAGATGATAGGTTGGGTTAGGTTAGGTGATATTACGTTATTGATGTATATGAAGGTCCCACGGAGACGTAGAACTCAACTCGCCACGAATGTTGTCAAATATTACTGCCGAGATGATAGTTTGCTTCAGGTTAGGTTATATTACGTTATTGATGTATATGAAGGTCCCACGGAGAGGTAGAGGCCAACTCGCCAGGAATGTTTTCAAATATTAGTGCCGAGATGTTAGGTTGGATTAGGTTAGGTTATATTACGTTATAGATGTATATAAAATTCCCACGGAGACGTAGAGTCCACCTCGTCAGGAATGTTGTCAAATATTAGTGCCGAGATGTTAGGTTGGGTTAGGTTAGGTAATATTACGTTATTGATGTATATGAAGGTCCCACGGAGACGTAGAGGCCAACTCGCCAGGAATATTGTCAAATATTACCGCCGATATGATAGGTTGGTTTAGGTTACGTTATATTACGTTATTGATGTATATGAAGGTCCCACGGAGACGTAGAGGCCATCAAGCCAGGAATGTTGTCAAACATTACCGCCGAGATGTTACGTATGTTTAGGTTAGGTTAAATTACGTTATTGATGCATATAAAAGTCCCACGGAGACGTAGAGGCCAACTCGACAGGAATGTTTTCAAATATAACCACCGAGATGATAGGTTGGGTTAGGTTAGGTGATATTACGTTATTGATGTATATGAAGGTCCCACGGAGACGTAGAACTCAACTCGCCACGAATGTTGTCAAATATTACTGCCGAGATGATAGGTTGCTTCAGGTTGGGTTATATTACGTTATTGATGTATATGAAGGTCCCACGGAGAGGTAGAGGCCAACTCGCCAGGAATGTTTTCAAATATTAGTGCCGAGATGTTAGGTTGTGTTAGGTTAGGTTAAATTACGTTATTGATGTATATAAAAGTCCCACGGAGACGTAGAGGCCAACTCGACAGGAATGTTTTCAAATATAACCGCCGAGATGATAGGTTGGGTTAGGTTAGGTGATATTACGTTATTGATGTATATGAAGGCTCCACGGAGACGTAGAGGCCAACTCGCCAGGAATGTTGTCAAATATTACCGCCGAGATGTTAGGTTGCTTCAGGTTAGGTTATATTACGTTATTGATGTATATGAAGGTCCCACGGAGAGATAGAGACCAACTCGCCAGGAATGTTGTCAAATATTAGTGCCGAGATGTTAGGTTGGGTTAGGTTAGGTTATATTACGTTATTGATGTATATGAAGGTTCCACGGAGACGTAGAGGCCAACTGACCAGGAATGTTGTCAAATATTACCGCCGAGATGATAGGTTGGGTTAGGTTAGATTATATTACGTTATTGACGTATATGAAGGTCCCACGGAGAGGTAGAGTCCAACTCGCCAGGAATGTTGTCAAATATTAGTGCCGAGATGTTAGGTTGGGTTAGGTTAGGTTATATTACGTCACTGATGTATATAAAATTCCCACAGAGACGTAGAGGCCAACTCGCCAGGAATGTTGTCAAATATTAGTGCCGAGATCTTAGGTTGGGTTAGGTTAGGTGATATTACGTTATTGATGTATATGAAGGTCCCACGGAGACGTAGAGCTCAACTCGCCAGGAATGTTGTCAAATATTACCGCCGAGATGATAGGTTGGTTCAGGTTAGGTTAAATTACGTTATTGATGTATATGAAGGTCGCACGGAGGCGTAGAGACCAACTCGCCAGTAATGTTGTCAAATATTACCGCCGAGATGTTAGGTTGGGTTAGGTTTGGTTATATTACGTTATTGATGTATATGAAGGCCCCACGGAAACGTAGAGGCCAACTCGACAGGAATGTTGTCAAATATTACCGCCGAGATGATAGGTTGGGTTAGGTTAAGTTATATTACGTTATTGATGTATATGAAGGTTCCACGGAGACGTAGAGGCCAACTGATCAGGAATGTTGTCAAATATTACCGCCGAGATGATAGGTTGGGTTAGGTTAGGTTAAATTACGTTATTGATGTATATGAAGGTCGCACGGAGAGATAGAGTCCAACTCGCCAGGAATGTTGTCAAATATTAGTGCCGAGATGATAGGTTGGGTTAGGTTAAGTTATATTACGTTATTGATGTATATGAAGGTTCCACGGAGACGTAGAGGCCAACTGATCAGGAATGTTGTCAAATATTACCGCCGAGATGATAGGTTGGGTTAGGTTAGGTTAAATTACGTTATTGATGTATATGAAGGTCGCACGGAGAGATAGAGTCCAACTCGCCAGGAATGTTGTCAAATATTAGTGCCGAGATGTTAGGTTGGGTTAGGTTAGGTTATATTACGTTATTGATGTATATGAAGGTCCCACGGAGACGTAGAGGCCAACTCGCCAGGAATGTTGTCAAATATTAGTGCCGAGATCTTAGGTTGGGTTAGGTTAGGTGATATTATGTTATTGATGTATATGAAGGTCCCACGGAGACGTAGAGGCCAACTCGCCAGAAATATTGTAAAATATTACCGCCGATACGATAGGTTGGGTTAGGTTAGGTTGTATTACGTTATTGATGTATATGAAGGTCCCACGGAGACGTAGAGGCCAACTCGCCAGGAATGTTGTCAAGTATTACCGCCGAGATGATAGGTTGGGTTAGGTTAGGTTATATTACGTTATTGATGTATATGAAGGTCTCACGGAGAGGTAGAGGCCAACTCGCCAGGAATGTTGTCAAATATTACCGCCGAGATGATAGGTTGGGTTAGGTTAGGTTATATTACGTTATTGATGTATATGAAGGTTCCACGGAGACGTAGAGGCCAACTGACCAGGAATGTTGTCAAATATTACCGCCGAGATGATAGGTTGGGTTAGGTTAGATTATATTACGTTATTGACGTATATGAAGGCCCCACGGAGAGGTAGAGTCCAACTCGCCAGGAATGTTGTCAAATATTAGTGCCGAGATGTTATGTTGGGTTAGGTTAGGTTATATTACGTCATTGATGTATATAAAATTCCCACAGAGACGTAGAGGCCAACTCGGCAGGAATGTTGTAAAATATTAGTGCCGAGATCTTAGGTTGGGTTAGGTTAGGTGATATTACGTTATTGATGTATATGAAGGTCCCACGGAGACGTAGAGCTCAACTCGCCAGGAATGTTGTCAAATATTACCGCCGAGATGATAGGTTGGTTCAGGTTAGGTTAAATTACGTTATTGATGTATATGAAGGTCGCACGGAGGCGTAGAGACCAACTCGCCAGGAATGTTGTCAAATATTACCGCCGAGATGTTAGGTTGGGTTAGGTTTGGTTATATTACGTTATTGATGTATATGAAGGCCCCACGGAAACGTAGAGGCCAACTCGCCAGGAATATTGTCAAATATTACCGCCGATATGATAGGTTGGTTTAGGTTACGTTATATTACGTTATTGATGTATATGAAGGTCCCACGGAGACGTAGAGGCCATCAAGCCAGGAATGTTGTCAAACATTACCGCCGAGATGTTACGTATGTTTAGGTTAGGTTAAATTACGTTATTGATGCATATAAAAGTCCCACGGAGACGTAGAGGCCAACTCGACAGGAATGTTTTCAAATATAACCACCGAGATGATAGGTTGGGTTAGGTTAGGTGATATTACGTTATTGATGTATATGAAGGTCCCACCGAGACGTAGAACTCAACTCGCCACGAATGTTGTCAAATATTACTGCCGAGATGATAGGTTGCTTCAGGTTGGGTTATATTACGTTATTGATGTATATGAAGGTCCCACGGAGAGGTAGAGGCCAACTCGCCAGGAATGTTTTCAAATATTAGTGCCGAGATGTTAGGTTGTGTTAGGTTAGGTTAAATTACGTTATTGATGTATATAAAAGTCCCACGGAGACGTAGAGGCCAACTCGACAGGAATGTTTTCAAATATAACCGCCGAGATGATAGGTTGGGTTAGGTTAGGTGATATTACGTTATTGATGTATATGAAGGCCCCACGGAGACGTAGAGGCCAACTCGCCAGGAATGTTGTCAAATATTACCGCCGAGATGTTAGGTTGCTTCAGGTTAGGTTATATTACGTTATTGATGTATATGAAGGTCCCACGGAGAGATAGAGACCAACTCGCCAGGAATGTTGTCAAATATTAGTGCCGAGATGTTAGGTTGGGTTAGGTTAGGTTATATTACGTTATTGATGTATATGAAGGTCCCACGGAGACGTAGAGGCCAACTCGCCAGGAATGTTGTCAAATATTAGTGCCGAGATCTTAGGTTGGGTTAGGTTAGGTGATATTATGTTATTGATGTATATGAAGGTCCCACGGAGACGTAGAGGCCAACTCGCCAGGAATATTGTAAAATATTACCGCCGATACGATAGGTTGGGTTAGGTTAGGTTATATTACGTTATTGATGTATATGAAGGTCCCACGGAGACGTAGAGGCCAACTCGCCAGGAATGTAGTCAAGTATTACCGCCGAGATGATAGGTTGGGTTAGGTTAGGTTATATTACGTTATTGATGTATATGAAGGTCTCACGGAGAGGTAGAGGCCAACTCGCCAGGAATGTTGTCAAATATTACCGCCGAGATGATAGGTTGGGTTAGGTTAGGTTATATTACGTTATTGATGTATATGAAGGTTCCACGGAGACGTAGAGGCCAACTGACCAGGAATGTTGTCAAATATTACCGCCGAGATGATAGGTTGGGTTAGGTTAGATTATATTACGTTATTGACGTATATGAAGGTCCCACGGAGAGGTAGAGTCCAACTCGCCAGGAATGTTGTCAAATATTAGTGCCGAGATGTTAGGTTGGGTTAGGTTAGGTTATATTACGTCACTGATGTATATAAAATTCCCACAGAGACGTAGAGGCCAACTCGCCAGGAATGTTGTCAAATATTAGTGCCGAGATCTTAGGTTGGGTTAGGTTAGGTGATATTACGTTATTGATGTATATGAAGGCCCCACGGAAACGTAGAGGCCAACTCGACAGGAATGTTGTCAAATATTACCGCCGAGATGATAGGTTGGGTTAGGTTAAGTTATATTACGTTATTGATGTATATGAAGGTTCCACGGAGACGTAGAGGCCAACTGATCAGGAATGTTGTCAAATATTACCGCCGAGATGATAGGTTGGGTTAGGTTAGGTTAAATTACGTTATTGATGTATATGAAGGTCGCACGGAGAGATAGAGTCCAACTCGCCAGGAATGTTGTCAAATATTAGTGCCGAGATGATAGGTTGGGTTAGGTTAAGTTATATTACGTTATTGATGTATATGAAGGTTCCACGGAGACGTAGAGGCCAACTCGCCAGGAATGTAGTCAAGTATTACCGCCGAGATGATAGGTTGGGTTAGGTTAGGTTATATTACGTTATTGATGTATATGAAGGTCTCACGGAGAGGTAGAGGCCAACTCGCCAGGAATGTTGTCAAATATTACCGCCGAGATGATAGGTTGGGTTAGGTTAGGTTATATTACGTTATTGATGTATATGAAGGTTCCACGGAGACGTAGAGGCCAACTGACCAGGAATGTTGTCAAATATTACCGCCGAGATGATAGGTTGGGTTAGGTTAGATTATATTACGTTATTGACGTATATGAAGGTCCCACGGAGAGGTAGAGTCCAACTCGCCAGGAATGTTGTCAAATATTAGTGCCGAGATGTTAGGTTGGGTTAGGTTAGGTTATATTACGTCACTGATGTATATAAAATTCCCACAGAGACGTAGAGGCCAACTCGCCAGGAATGTTGTCAAATATTAGTGCCGAGATCTTAGGTTGGGTTAGGTTAGGTGATATTACGTTATTGATGTATATGAAGGCCCCACGGAAACGTAGAGGCCAACTCGACAGGAATGTTGTCAAATATTACCGCCGAGATGATAGGTTGGGTTAGGTTAAGTTATATTACGTTATTGATGTATATGAAGGTTCCACGGAGACGTAGAGGCCAACTGATCAGGAATGTTGTCAAATATTACCGCCGAGATGATAGGTTGGGTTAGGTTAGGTTAAATTACGTTATTGATGTATATGAAGGTCGCACGGAGAGATAGAGTCCAACTCGCCAGGAATGTTGTCAAATATTAGTGCCGAGATGATAGGTTGGGTTAGGTTAAGTTATATTACGTTATTGATGTATATGAAGGTTCCACGGAGACGTAGAGGCCAACTGATCAGGAATGTTGTCAAATATTACCGCCGAGATGATAGGTTGGGTTAGGTTAGGTTAAATTACGTTATTGATGTATATGAAGGTCGCACGGAGAGATAGAGTCCAACTCGCCAGGAATGTTGTCAAATATTAGTGCCGAGATGTTAGGTTGGGTTAGGTTAGGTTATATTACGTTATTGATGTATATGAAGGTCCCACGGAGACGTAGAGGCCAACTCGCCAGGAATGTTGTCAAATATTAGTGCCGAGATCTTAGGTTGGGTTAGGTTAGGTGATATTATGTTATTGATGTATATGAAGGTCCCACGGAGACGTAGAGGCCAACTCGCCAGAAATATTGTAAAATATTACCGCCGATACGATAGGTTGGGTTAGGTTAGGTTGTATTACGTTATTGATGTATATGAAGGTCCCACGGAGACGTAGAGGCCAACTCGCCAGGAATGTTGTCAAGTATTACCGCCGAGATGATAGGTTGGGTTAGGTTAGGTTATATTACGTTATTGATGTATATGAAGGTCTCACGGAGAGGTAGAGGCCAACTCGCCAGGAATGTTGTCAAATATTACCGCCGAGATGATAGGTTGGGTTAGGTTAGGTTATATTACGTTATTGATGTATATGAAGGTTCCACGGAGACGTAGAGGCCAACTGACCAGGAATGTTGTCAAATATTACCGCCGAGATGATAGGTTGGGTTAGGTTAGATTATATTACGTTATTGACGTATATGAAGGCCCCACGGAGAGGTAGAGTCCAACTCGCCAGGAATGTTGTCAAATATTAGTGCCGAGATGTTATGTTGGGTTAGGTTAGGTTATATTACGTCATTGATGTATATAAAATTCCCACAGAGACGTAGAGGCCAACTCATCAGGAATGTTGTAAAATATTAGTGCCGAGATCTTAGGTTGGGTTAGGTTAGGTGATATTACGTTATTGATGTATATGAAGGTCCCACGGAGACGTAGAGCTCAACTCGCCAGGAATGTTGTCAAATATTACCGCCGAGATGATAGGTTGGTTCAGGTTAGGTTAAATTACGTTATTGATGTATATGAAGGTCGCACGGAGGCGTAGAGACCAACTCGCCAGGAATGTTGTCAAATATTACCGCCGAGATGTTAGGTTGGGTTAGGTTTGGTTATATTACGTTATTGATGTATATGAAGGCCCCACGGAGACGTAGAGACCATCAAGCCAGGAATGTTGTCAAATATTAGTGCCGAGATCTTAGGTTGGGTTAGGTTAGGTGATATTACGTTATTGATGTATATGAAGGTCCGACGAACACGTAGATGCCAACTCCGCAGGAATGTTGTCAAATATTACCGCCGAGATGTTACGTTGGGTTAGGTTAGGTTAAATTACGTTTTGATGTATATAAAAGTCACACGGAGACGTAGAGGCCAACTCGTCAGGAATGTTGTCAAATATTACCGCCGAGATGATAGGTTGGGTTAGGTTAGGTTATATTACGTTGTTGATGTATATGAAGGTCGCACGGAGAGATAGAGGCCAACTCGCCAGGAATGTTGTCAAATATTAGTGCCGAGATGTTAGGTTGGGTTAGGTTAGGTGATATTACGTTATTAATGTATATGAAGGTCCCACGGAGACGTAGAGTCCAACTCGCCAGGAATATTGTCAAATATTACCGCCGATATGATAGGTTGGCTTAGGTTACGTTATATTACGTTATTGATGTATATGAAGGTCCCACGGAGACGTAGAGGCCATCAAGCCAGGAATGTTGTCAAACATTACCGCCGAGATGTTACGTAGGTTTAGCTTAGGTTAAATTACGTTATTGATGTATATAAAAGTCCCACGGAGGCGTAGAGGCCAACATCGACAGGAATGTTTTCAAATATTACCGCCGATATGATAGGTTGTTTTAGGTTACGTTATATTACGTTATTGATGTATATGAAGGTCGCACGGAGAGGTAGAGGCCAACTCGCCAGGAATGTTGTCAAATATTACCGCCGATATGATAGGTTGGGTTAGGTTACGTTATATTACGTTATTGATGTATATGAAGGCCCCACGGAGACGTAGAGGCCAACTGACCAGGAATGTTGTCAAATATTACCGCCGAGATGTTAGGTTGGGTTAGGTTAGGTTATATTACGTTATTGATGTATATGAAGGCCCCACGGAGACGTAGAGGCCAACTCGCCAGGAATGTTGTCAAATATTACCGCCGAGATGTTAGGTTGGGTTAGGTTAGGTTAAATTACGTTATTGATGTATATAAAAGTCCCACGGAGACGTAAAGGCCAACTCGTCAGGAATGTTGTCAAATATTACCGCCGAGATAATAGGTTGGGTTAGGTTAGGTTATATTACGTTGTTGATGTATATGAATGTCGCACGGAGGCGTAGAGACCAACTCGCCAGGAATGTTGTCAAATATTACCTCCGATATGTTAGGTTGGGTTAGGTTTGGTTATATTACGTTATTGATGTATATGAAGGCCCCACGAAGACGTAGAGGCCAACTCGCCAGGAATGTTGTCAAATATTACCGCCGAGATGTTAGGTTGGGTTAGGTTAGGTTATATTACGTTATTGATGTATATGAAGGCCCCACGGAGACGTAGAGGCCAACTCGCCAGGAATGTTGTCAAATATTACCGCCGAGAAGTTAGGTTGGGTTAGGTTAGGTTATATTACGTTATTGATGTATATAAAATTCCCACAGAGACGTAGAGGCCAAATCGCCAGGAATGTTGTCAAATATTAGTGCCGAGATCTTAGGTTGGGTTAGGTTAGGTGATATTACGTTATTGATGTATATGAAGGTCCCACGGAGACGTAGAGCTCAACTCGCGAGGAATGTTGTCAAATATTACCGCCGAGATGATAGGTTAGTTCAGGTTAGGTTATATTACGTTATTGGTGTATATGAAGGTCGCACGGAGGCGTAGAGACCAACTCGCCAGGAATGTTGTCAAATATTACCGCCGAGATGTTAGGTTGGTTTAGGTTACGTTATATTACGTTATTGATGTATATGAAGGTCCCACGGAGACGTAGAAGCCAACTCGCCAGGAATGTTGTCAAGTATTAACGCCGAGATGATAGGTTGGGTTAGGTTAGGTAATATTATGTTATTGGTGTATATGAAGGTCCCACGGAGACGTAGATGCCATCAAGCCAGGAATGGTGTCAAATATTAGTGCCGAGATGTTAGGTTGGGTTAGGTTAGGTTATACTACGTTATTGATGTATATAAAGGTCCCACGGAAACATAGAGGCCAGCAAGCCAGGAATGTTGTCAAATATTACCGCCGAGATGTTACGTTGGTTTAGGTTAGGTTAAATCACGTTACTGATGTATATAAAAGTCCCACGGCGATGTAGAGGCCAACTCGTCAGGAATGTTGTCAAATATTACCGCCGAGATGATAGGTTGGGTTAGGTTAGGTTATATTACGTTATTGATGTATATGAAGGTCCCACGGAGACGTAGAGGCCAACAAGCCAGGAATGTTGCCAAATATTACCGCCGATATGATAGGTTGGGCTAGGTTAGGTTATACTACGTTATTGATGTATATAAAGGTCCCACGGAAACATAGAGGCCAGCAAGCCAGGAATGTTCTCAAATATTACCGCCGAGATGCTACGTTGGTTTAGGTTAGGTTAAATTACGTTATTGATGTATATAAACGTCCCACGGAGATGTAGAGGCCAACTCGTCAGGAATGTTGTCAAATATTACCGCCGAGATGATAGGTTGGGTTAGGTTAGGTTATATTACGTTATTGATGTATATGAAGGTCCCACGGAGACGTAGAGGCCAACTCGCCAGGAATGTTGTCAAGTATTACCGCCGAGATGATAGGCTGGGTTAGGTTAGGTAATATTATGTTATTGATGTATATGAAGATCCCACGGAGACGTAGAGGCCATCAAGCCAGAAATGTTGCCGAATATTACCGCCGAGATGTTACGTTGGGTTAGGTTAGGGTAAATTACGTTTTGATGTATATAAAAGTCCCACGGAGGCGTAGAGGCCAACTCGCCAGGAATGATTTCAAATATTACCGCCGAGATGATAGGTGGGGTTAGGTTAGGTTATATTACGTTATTGATGTATATAAAATTCCCACGGACACGTAGGGGCCCACTCGCCTGGAATGTTGTCATATATTACCGCCGAGATGATAGGTTGGTTTAGGTTAGGTTATATTACGTTATTGATGTATATGAAGATCCCACGGAGACGTAGGGACCAACACACCAGGAATGTTGCCGAATATTACCACCGAGTTGTTACGTAGGTTTAGGTTAGGTTAAATTACGTTATTGATGTATATAAAAGTCCCACGGAGACGTAGAGTCCTACTCGCCAGGAATGTTGTCAAATATTACCGCCGAGATGATAGGTTGGGTTAGGTTAGGTTATATTACGTTATTGATGTATATGAAGGCCCCACGGAGACGTAGAGGCCAACTCGCCAGGAATGTTGTCAAATATTAGTGCCGAGATCTTAGGTTGGGTTAGGTTAGGTTATATTACGTTATTGATGTATATGAAGGTTCCACGGAGACGTAGAGGCCAACTGACCAGGAATGTTGTCAAATATTACCGCCGAGATGATAGGTTGGGTTAGGTTAGATTATATTACGTTATTGACGTATATGAAGGTCCCACGGAGAGGTAGAGTCCAACTCGCCAGGAATGTTGTCAAATATTAGTGCCGAGATGTTAGGTTGGGTTAGGTTAGGTTATATTACGTCACTGATGTATATAAAATTCCCACAGAGACGTAGAGGCCAACTCGCCAGGAATGTTGTCAAATATTAGTGCCGAGATCTTAGGTTGGGTTAGGTTAGGTGATATTACGTTATTGATGTATATGAAGGTCCCACGGAGACGTAGAGCTCAACTCGCCAGGAATGTTGTCAAATATTACCGCCGAGATGATAGGTTGGTTCAGGTTAGGTTAAATTACGTTATTGATGTATATGAAGGTCGCACGGAGGCGTAGAGACCAACTCGCCAGTAATGTTGTCAAATATTACCGCCGAGATGTTAGGTTGGGTTAGGTTTGGTTATATTACGTTATTGATGTATATGAAGGCCCCACGGAAACGTAGAGGCCAACTCGACAGGAATGTTGTCAAATATTACCGCCGAGATGATAGGTTGGGTTAGGTTAAGTTATATTACGTTATTGATGTATATGAAGGTTCCACGGAGACGTAGAGGCCAACTGATCAGGAATGTTGTCAAATATTACCGCCGAGATGATAGGTTGGGTTAGGTTAGGTTAAATTACGTTATTGATGTATATGAAGGTCGCACGGAGAGATAGAGTCCAACTCGCCAGGAATGTTGTCAAATATTAGTGCCGAGATGATAGGTTGGGTTAGGTTAAGTTATATTACGTTATTGATGTATATGAAGGTTCCACGGAGACGTAGAGGCCAACTGATCAGGAATGTTGTCAAATATTACCGCCGAGATGATAGGTTGGGTTAGGTTAGGTTAAATTACGTTATTGATGTATATGAAGGTCGCACGGAGAGATAGAGTCCAACTCGCCAGGAATGTTGTCAAATATTAGTGCCGAGATGTTAGGTTGGGTTAGGTTAGGTTATATTACGTTATTGATGTATATGAAGGTCCCACGGAGACGTAGAGGCCAACTCGCCAGGAATGTTGTCAAATATTAGTGCCGAGATCTTAGGTTGGGTTAGGTTAGGTGATATTATGTTATTGATGTATATGAAGGTCCCACGGAGACGTAGAGGCCAACTCGCCAGAAATATTGTAAAATATTACCGCCGATACGATAGGTTGGGTTAGGTTAGGTTGTATTACGTTATTGATGTATATGAAGGTCCCACGGAGACGTAGAGGCCAACTCGCCAGGAATGTTGTCAAGTATTACCGCCGAGATGATAGGTTGGGTTAGGTTAGGTTATATTACGTTATTGATGTATATGAAGGTCTCACGGAGAGGTAGAGGCCAACTCGCCAGGAATGTTGTCAAATATTACCGCCGAGATGATAGGTTGGGTTAGGTTAGGTTATATTACGTTATTGATGTATATGAAGGTTCCACGGAGACGTAGAGGCCAACTGACCAGGAATGTTGTCAAATATTACCGCCGAGATGATAGGTTGGGTTAGGTTAGATTATATTACGTTATTGACGTATATGAAGGCCCCACGGAGAGGTAGAGTCCAACTCGCCAGGAATGTTGTCAAATATTAGTGCCGAGATGTTATGTTGGGTTAGGTTAGGTTATATTACGTCATTGATGTATATAAAATTCCCACAGAGACGTAGAGGCCAACTCGCCAGGAATGTTGTAAAATATTAGTGCCGAGATCTTAGGTTGGGTTAGGTTAGGTGATATTACGTTATTGATGTATATGAAGGTCCCACGGAGACGTAGAGCTCAACTCGCCAGGAATGTTGTCAAATATTACCGCCGAGATGATAGGTTGGTTCAGGTTAGGTTAAATTACGTTATTGATGTATATGAAGGTCGCACGGAGGCGTAGAGACCAACTCGCCAGGAATGTTGTCAAATATTACCGCCGAGATGTTAGGTTGGGTTAGGTTTGGTTATATTACGTTATTGATGTATATGAAGGCCCCACGGAAACGTAGAGGCCAACTCGCCAGGAATATTGTCAAATATTACCGCCGATATGATAGGTTGGTTTAGGTTACGTTATATTACGTTATTGATGTATATGAAGGTCCCACGGAGACGTAGAGGCCATCAAGCCAGGAATGTTGTCAAACATTACCGCCGAGATGTTACGTATGTTTAGGTTAGGTTAAATTACGTTATTGATGCATATAAAAGTCCCACGGAGACGTAGAGGCCAACTCGACAGGAATGTTTTCAAATATAACCACCGAGATGATAGGTTGGGTTAGGTTAGGTGATATTACGTTATTGATGTATATGAAGGTCCCACGGAGACGTAGAACTCAACTCGCCACGAATGTTGTCAAATATTACTGCCGAGATGATAGGTTGCTTCAGGTTGGGTTATATTACGTTATTGATGTATATGAAGGTCCCACGGAGAGGTAGAGGCCAACTCGCCAGGAATGTTTTCAAATATTAGTGCCGAGATGTTAGGTTGTGTTAGGTTAGGTTAAATTACGTTATTGATGTATATAAAAGTCCCACGGAGACGTAGAGGCCAACTCGACAGGAATGTTTTCAAATATAACCGCCGAGATGATAGGTTGGGTTAGGTTAGGTGATATTACGTTATTGATGTATATGAAGGCCCCACGGAGACGTAGAGGCCAACTCGCCAGGAATGTTGTCAAATATTACCGCCGAGATGTTAGGTTGCTTCAGGTTAGGTTATATTACGTTATTGATGTATATGAAGGTCCCACGGAGAGATAGAGACCAACTCGCCAGGAATGTTGTCAAATATTAGTGCCGAGATGTTAGGTTGGGTTAGGTTAGGTTATATTACGTTATTGATGTATATGAAGGTCCCACGGAGACGTAGAGGCCAACTCGCCAGGAATGTTGTCAAATATTAGTGCCGAGATCTTAGGTTGGGTTAGGTTAGGTGATATTATGTTATTGATGTATATGAAGGTCCCACGGAGACGTAGAGGCCAACTCGCCAGGAATATTGTAAAATATTACCGCCGATACGATAGGTTGGGTTAGGTTAGGTTATATTACGTTATTGATGTATATGAAGGTCCCACGGAGACGTAGAGGCCAACTCGCCAGGAATGTAGTCAAGTATTACCGCCGAGATGATAGGTTGGGTTAGGTTAGGTTATATTACGTTATTGATGTATATGAAGGTCTCACGGAGAGGTAGAGGCCAACTCGCCAGGAATGTTGTCAAATATTACCGCCGAGATGATAGGTTGGGTTAGGTTAGGTTATATTACGTTATTGATGTATATGAAGGTTCCACGGAGACGTAGAGGCCAACTGACCAGGAATGTTGTCAAATATTACCGCCGAGATGATAGGTTGGGTTAGGTTAGATTATATTACGTTATTGACGTATATGAAGGTCCCACGGAGAGGTAGAGTCCAACTCGCCAGGAATGTTGTCAAATATTAGTGCCGAGATGTTAGGTTGGGTTAGGTTAGGTTATATTACGTCACTGATGTATATAAAATTCCCACAGAGACGTAGAGGCCAACTCGCCAGGAATGTTGTCAAATATTAGTGCCGAGATCTTAGGTTGGGTTAGGTTAGGTGATATTACGTTATTGATGTATATGAAGGCCCCACGGAAACGTAGAGGCCAACTCGACAGGAATGTTGTCAAATATTACCGCCGAGATGATAGGTTGGGTTAGGTTAAGTTATATTACGTTATTGATGTATATGAAGGTTCCACGGAGACGTAGAGGCCAACTGATCAGGAATGTTGTCAAATATTACCGCCGAGATGATAGGTTGGGTTAGGTTAGGTTAAATTACGTTATTGATGTATATGAAGGTCGCACGGAGAGATAGAGTCCAACTCGCCAGGAATGTTGTCAAATATTAGTGCCGAGATGATAGGTTGGGTTAGGTTAAGTTATATTACGTTATTGATGTATATGAAGGTTCCACGGAGACGTAGAGGCCAACTGATCAGGAATGTTGTCAAATATTACCGCCGAGATGATAGGTTGGGTTAGGTTAGGTTAAATTACGTTATTGATGTATATGAAGGTCGCACGGAGAGATAGAGTCCAACTCGCCAGGAATGTTGTCAAATATTAGTGCCGAGATGTTAGGTTGGGTTAGGTTAGGTTATATTACGTTATTGATGTATATGAAGGTCCCACGGAGACGTAGAGGCCAACTCGCCAGGAATGTTGTCAAATATTAGTGCCGAGATCTTAGGTTGGGTTAGGTTAGGTGATATTATGTTATTGATGTATATGAAGGTCCCACGGAGACGTAGAGGCCAACTCGCCAGAAATATTGTAAAATATTACCGCCGATACGATAGGTTGGGTTAGGTTAGGTTGTATTACGTTATTGATGTATATGAAGGTCCCACGGAGACGTAGAGGCCAACTCGCCAGGAATGTTGTCAAGTATTACCGCCGAGATGATAGGTTGGGTTAGGTTAGGTTATATTACGTTATTGATGTATATGAAGGTCTCACGGAGAGGTAGAGGCCAACTCGCCAGGAATGTTGTCAAATATTACCGCCGAGATGATAGGTTGGGTTAGGTTAGGTTATATTACGTTATTGATGTATATGAAGGTTCCACGGAGACGTAGAGGCCAACTGACCAGGAATGTTGTCAAATATTACCGCCGAGATGATAGGTTGGGTTAGGTTAGATTATATTACGTTATTGACGTATATGAAGGCCCCACGGAGAGGTAGAGTCCAACTCGCCAGGAATGTTGTCAAATATTAGTGCCGAGATGTTATGTTGGGTTAGGTTAGGTTATATTACGTCATTGATGTATATAAAATTCCCACAGAGACGTAGAGGCCAACTCGCCAGGAATGTTGTAAAATATTAGTGCCGAGATCTTAGGTTGGGTTAGGTTAGGTGATATTACGTTATTGATGTATATGAAGGTCCCACGGAGACGTAGAGCTCAACTCGCCAGGAATGTTGTCAAATATTACCGCCGAGATGATAGGTTGGTTCAGGTTAGGTTAAATTACGTTATTGATGTATATGAAGGTCGCACGGAGGCGTAGAGACCAACTCGCCAGGAATGTTGTCAAATATTACCGCCGAGATGTTAGGTTGGGTTAGGTTTGGTTATATTACGTTATTGATGTATATGAAGGCCCCACGGAAACGTAGAGGCCAACTCGACAGGAATGTTGTCAAATATTACCGCCGAGATGATAGGTTGGGTTAGGTTAAGTTATATTACGTTATTGATGTATATGAAGGTTCCACGGAGACGTAGAGGCCAACTGACCAGGAATGTTGTCAAATATTACCGCCGAGATGATAGGTTGGGTTAGGTTAGGTTAAATTACGTTATTGATGTATATGAAGGTCGCACGGAGAGATAGAGTCCAACTCGCTAGGAATGTTGTCAGATATTAGTGCCGAGATGTTAGGTTGGTTTAGGTTAGGTTATATTACGTTATTGATGTATATGAAGGTCCCACGGAGACGTAGAGGCCAACTCGCCAGGAATATTGTCAAATATTACCGCCGATATGATAGGTTGGTTTAGGTTACGTTATATTACGTTATTGATGTATATGAAGGTCCCACGGAGACGTAGAGGCCAACTCGCCAGGAATATTTATCAAATATTACCGTCTATATGATAGGTTGGTTTAGGTTACGTTATATTACGTTATTGATGTATATGAAGTTCCCACGGAGACGTAGAGACCATCAAGCCAGGAATGTTGTCAAATATTAGTGCCGAGATCTTAGGTTGGGTTAGGTTAACTCTGAGATAGCGCGTGATGTATATGAAGGTCCGACGAACACGTAGATGCCAACTCCGCAGGAATGTTGTCAAATATTACCGCCGAGATGTTACGTTGGGTTAGGTTAGGTTAAATTACGTTTTGATGTATATAAAAGTCCCACGGAGGCGTAGAGGCCAACATCGACAGGAATGTTTTCAAATATTACCGCCGATATGATAGGTTGTTTTAGGTTACGTTATATTACGTTATTGATGTATATGAAGGTCCCACGGAGAGGTAGAGGCCAACTCGCCAGGAATGTTGTCAAATATTACCGCCGATATGATAGGTTGGGTTAGGTTAGGTTATATTACGTTATTGATGTATATGAAGGTCCCACGGAGACGTAGAGGCCAACTCGCCAGGAATGTTGTCAAATATTACCGCCGAGATGTTAGGATGGGTTAGGTTAGGTTATATTACGTTATTGATGTATATGAAGGTCCCACGGAGACGTAGAGGCCAACTCGTCAGGAATGTTGTCAAATATTACCGCCGAGATGATAGGTTGGTTCAGGTTAGGTTATATTACGTTATTGATGTATATGAAGGTCGCACGGAAGCGTAGAGACCAACTCGCCAGGTATGTTTTCAAATATTACCGCCGAGATGTTAACTCTGAGATAGCGCGTTTATATTACGTTGTTGATGTATATGAAGGCCCCACGGAAGCGTAGAGGCAAACTCGCCAGGAATGTTGTCAAATATTACCGCCGAGATGATAGGTTGGGTTAGGTTAAGTTATATTACGCTATTGATGTATATGAAGGTTCCACGGAGACGTAGAGGCCAACTGACCAGGAATGTTGTCAAATATTACCGCTGAGATGATAGGTTGGGTTAGGTTAGATTATATTACGTTATTGACGTATATGAAGGTCCCACGGATAGGTAGAGGCCAACTCGCCAGGAATGTTGTCAAATATTAGTGCCGAGATGTTAGGTTGGGTTAGGTAAGGTTATATTACGTTATTGATGTATATAAAATTCCCACAGAGACGTAGAGGCCAAATCGCCAGGAATGTTGTCAAATATTAGTGCCGAGATCTTAGGTTGGGTTAGGTTAGGTGATATTACGTTATTGATGTATATGAAGGTCCCACGGAGACGTAGAGCTCAACTCGCGAGGAATGTTGTCAAATATTACCGCCGAGATGATAGGTTAGTTCAGGTTAGGTTATATTACGTTATTGGTGTATATGAAGGTCGCACGGAGGCGTAGAGACCAACTCGCCAGGAATGTTGTCAAATATTACCGCCGAGATGTTAGGTTGGTTTAGGTTACGTTATATTACGTTATTGATGTATATGAAGGTCCCACGGAGACGTAGAAGCCAACTCGCCAGGAATGTTGTCAAGTATTAACGCCGAGATGATAGGTTGGGTTAGGTTAGGTAATATTATGTTATTGGTGTATATGAAGGTCCCACGGAGACGTAGATGCCATCAAGCCAGGAATGGTGTCAAATATTAGTGCCGAGATGTTAGGTTGGGTTAGGTTAGGTTATACTACGTTATTGATGTATATAAAGGTCCCACGGAAACATAGAGGCCAGCAAGCCAGGAATGTTGTCAAATATTACCGCCGAGATGTTACGTTGGTTTAGGTTAGGTTAAATCACGTTACTGATGTATATAAAAGTCCCACGGCGATGTAGAGGCCAACTCGTCAGGAATGTTGTCAAATATTACCGCCGAGATGATAGGTTGGGTTAGGTTAGGTTATATTACGTTATTGATGTATATGAAGGTCCCACGGAGACGTAGAGGCCAACAAGCCAGGAATGTTGCCAAATATTACCGCCGATATGATAGGTTGGGCTAGGTTAGGTTATACTACGTTATTGATGTATATAAAGGTCCCACGGAAACATAGAGGCCAGCAAGCCAGGAATGTTCTCAAATATTACCGCCGAGATGCTACGTTGGTTTAGGTTAGGTTAAATTACGTTATTGATGTATATAAACGTCCCACGGAGATGTAGAGGCCAACTCGTCAGGAATGTTGTCAAATATTACCGCCGAGATGATAGGTTGGGTTAGGTTAGGTTATATTACGTTATTGATGTATATGAAGGTCCCACGGAGACGTAGAGGCCAACTCGCCAGGAATGTTGTCAAGTATTACCGCCGAGATGATAGGTTGGGTTAGGTTAGGTAATATTATGTTATTGATGTATATGAAGATCCCACGGAGACGTAGAGGCCATCAAGCCAGAAATGTTGCCGAATATTACCGCCGAGATGTTACGTTGGGTTAGGTTAGGGTAAATTACGTTTTGATGTATATAAAAGTCCCACGGAGGCGTAGAGGCCAACTCGCCAGGAATGATTTCAAATATTACCGCCGAGATGATAGGTGGGGTTAGGTTAGGTTATATTACGTTATTGATGTATATAAAATTCCCACGGACACGTAGGGGCCCACTCGCCTGGAATGTTGTCATATATTACCGCCGAGATGATAGGTTGGTTTAGGTTAGGTTATATTACGTTATTGATGTATATGAAGATCCCACGGAGACGTAGGGACCAACACACCAGGAATGTTGCCGAATATTACCACCGAGTTGTTACGTAGGTTTAGGTTAGGTTAAATTACGTTATTGATGTATATAAAAGTCCCACGGAGACGTAGAGTCCTACTCGCCAGGAATGTTGTCAAATATTACCGCCGAGATGATAGGTTGGGTTAGGTTAGGTTATATTACGTTATTGATGTATATGAAGGCCCCACGGAGACGTAGAGGCCAACTCGCCAGGAATGTTGTCAAATATTAGTGCCGAGATCTTAGGTTGGGTTAGGTTAGGTTATATTACGTTATTGATGTATATGAAGGTCCCACGGAGACGTAGAGGCCGACTCGCCAGGAATGTTGTCAAATATTACGGCCGAGATGATAGGTTGGTTTAGGTTAGGTTATATTACGTTATTGATGTATATGAAGGTCCCACATAGAGGTAGAGGCCAACTCGCCAGGAATGTTGTCAAATATTAGTGCCGAGATGTTAGGTTGGGTTAGGTTAGGTTATACTACGTTATTGATGTATATGAAGGTCGCACGGAGGCGTAGAGACCAACTCGCCAGGAATGTTGTCAAATATTACCGCCGAGATGTTAGGTTGGGTTAGGTTTGGTTATATTACGTTATTGATGTATATGAAGGCCCCACGGAGACGTAGAAGCCAACTCGCCAGGAATGTTGTCAAATATTACCGCCGAGATGTTAGGTTGGGTTAGGTTAGGTTATATTACGTTATTGATGTATATGAAGGCCCCACGGAGACGTAGAGGCCAACTCGCCAGGAATGTTGTCAAATATTACCGCCGAGATGATAGGTTGGGTTAGGTTAGATTATATTACGTTATTGACGTATATGAAGGTCCCACGGATAGGTAGAGGCCAACTCGCCAGGAATGTTGTCAAATATTAGTGCCGAGATGTTAGGTTGGGTTAGGTAAGGTTATATTACGTTATTGATGTATATAAAATTCCCACAGAGACGTAGAGGCCAACTCGCCAGGAATGTTGTCAAATATTAGTGCCGAGATCTTAGGTTGGGTTAGGTTAGGTTATATTACGTTATTGATGTATATGAAGGTTCCACGGAGACGTAGAGGCCAACTGACCAGGAATGTTGTCAAATATTACCGCCGAGATCATAGGTTGGGTTAGACTAGATTATATTACGTTATTGACGTATATGAAGGTCGCGCGGAGAGGTAGAGGCCAACTCGCCAGGAATGTTGTCAAATATTAGTGCCGAGATGTTAGGTTGGGTTAGGTTAGGTGATATTACGTTATTGATGTATATGAAGGCCCCACGGAGACGTAGAGGCCAACTCGCCAGGAATGTTGTCAAATATTAGTGCCGAGATCCTAGGTTGGGTTAGGTTAGGTTATATTACGTTATTGATGTATATGAAGGTCCCACGGAGACGTAGAGGCCGACTCGCCAGGAATGTTGTCAAATATAACGGCCGAGATGATAGGTTGGTTTAGGTTAGGTTATATTACGTTATTGATGTATATGAAGGTCCCACATAGAGGTAGAGGCCAACTCGCCAGGAATGTTGTCAAATATTAGTGCCGAGATGTTAGGTTGGGTTAGGTTAGGTTATATTACGTTATTGATGTATATGAATGCCCCACGGAGACGTAGAGGCCAACTCGCCAGGAATGTTGTCAAATATTACCGCCGAGATGTTAGGTTGGGTTAGGTTAGGTTATATTACGTTATTGATGTATATGAAAGCCCCACGGAGACGTAGAGGCCAACTCGCCAGGAATGTTGTCAAATATTACCGCCGAGATGTTAGGTTGGGTTAGGTTAGGTTATATTACGTTATTGATGTATATAAAATTCCCACAGAGACGTAGAGGCCAACTCGCCAGGAATGTTGTCAAATATTATTGCCGAGATCTTAGGTTGGGTTAGGTTAGGTGATATTACGTTATTGATGTATATGAAGGTCCCACGGAGACGTAGAGGCCAACTGACCAGGAATGTTGTCAAATATTACCGCCGAGATGATATTTTGGTTCAGGTTAGGTTATACTACGTTATTGATGTATATGAAGGTCGCACGGAGGCGTAGAGACCAACTCGCCAGGAATGTTGTCAAATATTACCCCCGAGATGTTAGGTTGGGTTAGGTTTGGTTATATTACGTTATTGATGTATATGAAGGCCCCACGGAGACGTAGAAGCCAACTCGCCAGGAATGTTGTCAAATATTACCGCCGAGATGTTAGGTTGGGTTAGGTTAGGTTATATTACGTTATTGATGTATATGAAGGTCCCACGGAGACGTAGAGGCCAACTCGTCAGGAATGTTGTCAAATATTACCGCCGAGATGATAGGTTGGTTCAGGTTAGGTTATATTACGTTATTGATGTATATGAAGGTCGCACGGAAGCGTAGAGACCAACTCGCCAGGTATGTTTTCAAATATTACCGCCGAGATGTTAGGTTGGGTTAGGTTTGGTTATATTACGTTGTTGATGTATATGAAGGCCCCACGGAAGCGTAGAGGCAAACTCGCCAGGAATGTTGTCAAATATTACCGCCGAGATGATAGGTTGGGTTAGGTTAAGTTATATTACGCTATTGATGTATATGAAGGTTCCACGGAGACGTAGAGGCCAACTGACCAGGAATGTTGTCAAATATTACCGCTGAGATGATAGGTTGGGTTAGGTTAGATTATATTACGTTATTGACGTATATGAAGGTCCCACGGATAGGTAGAGGCCAACTCGCCAGGAATGTTGTCAAATATTAGTGCCGAGATGTTAGGTTGGGTTAGGTAAGGTTATATTACGTTATTGATGTATATAAAATTCCCACAGAGACGTAGAGGCCAACTCGCCAGGAATGTTGTCAAATATTAGTGCCGAGATCTTAGGTTGGGTTAGGTTAGGTTATATTACGTTATTGATGTATATGAAGGTTCCACGGAGACGTAGAGGCCAACTGACCAGGAATGTTGTCAAATATTACCGCCGAGATCATAGGTTGGGTTAGACTAGATTATATTACGTTATTGACGTATATGAAGGTCGCGCGGAGAGGTAGAGGCCAACTCGCCAGGAATGTTGTCAAATATTAGTGCCGAGATGTTAGGTTGGGTTAGGTTAGGTGATATTACGTTATTGATGTATATGAAGGCCCCACGGAGACGTAGAGGCCAACTCGCCAGGAATGTTGTCAAATATTAGTGCCGAGATCCTAGGTTGGGTTAGGTTAGGTTATATTACGTTATTGATGTATATGAAGGTC
The DNA here is from genome assembly GCA_963969225.1 of Xylocopa violacea. Taxonomy (NCBI): domain Eukaryota; kingdom Metazoa; phylum Arthropoda; class Insecta; order Hymenoptera; family Apidae; genus Xylocopa; species Xylocopa violacea. The sequence goes on from CAXAJV010000687.1 coordinate 88,020, forward strand.
CCACGGAGACGTAGAGGCCGACTCGCCAGGAATGTTGTCAAATATAACGGCCGAGATGATAGGTTGGTTTAGGTTAGGTTATATTACGTTATTGATGTATATGAAGGTCCCACATAGAGGTAGAGGCCAACTCGCCAGGAATGTTGTCAAATATTAGTGCCGAGATGTTAGGTTGGGTTAGGTTAGGTTATATTACGTTATTGATGTATATGAATGCCCCACGGAGACGTAGAGGCCAACTCGCCAGGAATGTTGTCAAATATTACCGCCGAGATGTTAGGTTGGGTTAGGTTAGGTTATATTACGTTATTGATGTATATGAAAGCCCCACGGAGACGTAGAGGCCAACTCGCCAGGAATGTTGTCAAATATTACCGCCGAGATGTTAGGTTGGGTTAGGTTAGGTTATATTACGTTATTGATGTATATAAAATTCCCACAGAGACGTAGAGGCCAACTCGCCAGGAATGTTGTCAAATATTATTGCCGAGATCTTAGGTTGGGTTAGGTTAGGTGATATTACGTTATTGATGTATATGAAGGTCCCACGGAGACGTAGAGGCCAACTGACCAGGAATGTTGTCAAATATTACCGCCGAGATGATATTTTGGTTCAGGTTAGGTTATACTACGTTATTGATGTATATGAAGGTCGCACGGAGGCGTAGAGACCAACTCGCCAGGAATGTTGTCAAATATTACCCCCGAGATGTTAGGTTGGGTTAGGTTTGGTTATATTACGTTATTGATGTATATGAAGGCCCCACGGAGACGTAGAAGCCAACTCGCCAGGAATGTTGTCAAATATTACCGCCGAGATGTTAGGTTGGGTTAGGTTAGGTTATATTACGTTATTGATGTATATGAAGGTCCCACGGAGACGTAGAGGCCAACTCGTCAGGAATGTTGTCAAATATTACCGCCGAGATGATAGGTTGGTTCAGGTTAGGTTATATTACGTTATTGATGTATATGAAGGTCGCACGGAAGCGTAGAGACCAACTCGCCAGGTATGTTTTCAAATATTACCGCCGAGATGTTAGGTTGGTTTAGGTTTGGTTATATTACGTTGTTGATGTATATGAAGGCCCCACGGAAGCGTAGAGGCAAACTCGCCAGGAATGTTGTCAAATATTACCGCCGAGATGATAGGTTGGGTTAGGTTAAGTTATATTACGCTATTGATGTATATGAAGGTTCCACGGAGACGTAGAGGCCAACTGACCAGGAATGTTGTCAAATATTACCGCTGAGATGATAGGTTGGGTTAGGTTAGATTATATTACGTTATTGACGTATATGAAGGTCCCACGGATAGGTAGAGGCCAACTCGCCAGGAATGTTGTCAAATATTAGTGCCGAGATGTTAGGTTGGGTTAGGTAAGGTTATATTACGTTATTGATGTATATAAAATTCCCACAGAGACGTAGAGGCCAACTCGCCAGGAATGTTGTCAAATATTAGTGCCGAGATCTTAGGTTGGGTTAGGTTAGGTTATATTACGTTATTGATGTATATGAAGGTTCCACGGAGACGTAGAGGCCAACTGACCAGGAATGTTGTCAAATATTACCGCCGAGATCATAGGTTGGGTTAGACTAGATTATATTACGTTATTGACGTATATGAAGGTCGCGCGGAGAGGTAGAGGCCAACTCGCCAGGAATGTTGTCAAATATTAGTGCCGAGATGTTAGGTTGGGTTAGGTTAGGTGATATTACGTTATTGATGTATATGAAGGCCCCACGGAGACGTAGAGGCCAACTCGCCAGGAATGTTGTCAAATATTAGTGCCGAGATCCTAGGTTGGGTTAGGTTAGGTTATATTACGTTATTGATGTATATGAAGGTCCCACGGAGACGTAGAGGCCGACTCGCCAGGAATGTTGTCAAATATAACGGCCGAGATGATAGGTTGGTTTAGGTTAGGTTATATTACGTTATTGATGTATATGAAGGTCCCACATAGAGGTAGAGGCCAACTCGCCAGGAATGTTGTCAAATATTAGTGCCGAGATGTTAGGTTGGGTTAGGTTAGGTTATATTACGTTATTGATGTATATGAAAGCCCCACGGAGACGTAGAGGCCAACTCGCCAGGAATGTTGTCAAATATTACCGCCGAGATGTTAGGTTGGGTTAGGTTAGGTTATATTACGTTATTGATGTATATAAAATTCCCACAGAGACGTAGAGGCCAACTCGCCAGGAATGTTGTCAAATATTATTGCCGAGATCTTAGGTTGGGTTAGGTTAGGTGATATTACGTTATTGATGTATATGAAGGTCCCACGGAGACGTAGAGGCCAACTGACCAGGAATGTTGTCAAATATTACCGCCGAGATGATATTTTGGTTCAGGTTAGGTTATACTACGTTATTGATGTATATGAAGGTCGCACGGAGGCGTAGAGACCAACTCGCCAGGAATGTTGTCAAATATTACCCCCGAGATGTTAGGTTGGGTTAGGTTTGGTTATATTACGTTATTGATGTATATGAAGGCCCCACGGAGACGTAGAAGCCAACTCGCCAGGAATGTTGTCAAATATTACCGCCGAGATGTTAGGTTGGGTTAGGTTAGGTTATATTACGTTATTGATGTATATGAAGGCCCCACGGAGACGTAGAGGCCAACTCGCCAGGAATGTTGTCAAATATTACCGCCGAGATGTTAGGTTGGGTCAGGTTAGGTTAAATTACGTTATTGATGTATATAAAAGTCCCACGGAGACGTAGCGGCCAACTCGACAGGAATGTTTTCAAATATAACCGCCGAGATGACAGGTTGGGTTAGGTTAGGTGATATTACGTTATTGATGTATATGAAGGTCCCACGGAGACGTAGAACTCAACTCGCCACGAATGTTGTCAAATATTACTGCCGAGATGATAGGTTGCTTCAGGTTAGGTTATATTACGTTATTGATGTATATGAAGGTCCCACGGAGAGGTAGAGGCCAACTCGTCAGGAATGTTGTCAAATATTACCGCCGAGATGATATGTTGGGTTAGGTTAGGTTATATTACGTTATTGATGTATATGAAGGTCCCACGGAGACGTAGAGGCCGACTCGCCAGGAATGTTGTCAAATATTACCGCCGAGATGATACGTTGGTTTAGGTTAGGTTATATTACGTTATTGATGTATATGAAGGTCCCACGGAGACGTAGAGGCCAACTCGCCAGGAATGTTGTCAAATATTACCGCCGAGATGTTAGGATGGGTTAGGTTAGGTTATATTACGTTATTGATGTATATGAAGGTCCCACGGCGACGTAGAGGCCAACTCGTCAGGAATGTTGTCAAATATTACCGCCGAGATGATAGGTTGGTTCAGGTTAGGTTATATTACGTTATTGATGTATATGAAGGTCGCACGGAAGCGTAGAGACCAACTCGCCAGGTATGTTTTCAAATATTACCGCCGAGATGTTAGGTTGGGTTAGGTTTGGTTATATTACGTTGTTGATGTATATGAAGGCCCCACAGAAGCGTAGAGGCAAACTCGCCAGGAATGTTGTCAAATATTACCGCCGAGATGATAGGTTGGGTTAGGTTAAGTTATATTACGTTATTGATGTATATGAAGGTTCCACGGAGACGTAGAGGCCAACTGACCAGGAATGTTGTCAAATATTACCGCCGAGATGATAGGTTGGGTTAGGTTAGATTATATTACGTTATTGACGTATATGAAGGTCCCACGGATAGGTAGAGGCCAACTCGCCAGGAATGTTGTCAAATATTAGTGCCGAGATGTTAGGTTGGGTTAGGTAAGGTTATATTACGTTATTGATGTATATAAAATTCCCACAGAGACGTAGAGGCCAACTCGCCAGGAATGTTGTCAAATATTAGTGCCGAGATCTTAGGTTGGGTTAGGTTAGGTGATATTACGTTATTGATGTATATGAAGGTCCCACGGAGACGTAGAGCTCAACTCGCCAGGAATGTTGTCAAATATTACCGCCGAGATGATAGGTTGGTTCAGGTTAGGTTAAATTACGTTATTGATGTATATGAAGGTCGCACGGAGGCGTAGAGACCAACTCGCCAGGAATGTTGTCAAATATTACCGCCGAGATGTTAGGTTGGGTTAGGTTTGGTTATATTACGTTATTGATGTATATGAAGGCCCCACGGAAACGTAGAGGCCAACTCGCCAGGAATGTTGTCAAATATTACCGCCGAGATGATAGGTTGGGTTAGGTTACGTTATATTACGTTATTGATGTATATGAAGGTTCCACGGAGACGTAGAGGCCAACTGATCAGGAATGTTGTCAAATATTACCGCCGAGATGTTACGTTGGGTTAGGTTAGGTTAAATTACGTTTTGATGTATATAAAAGTCACACGGAGACGTAGAGGCCAACATCGACAGGAATGTTTTCAAATATTACCGCCGATATGATAGGTTGGTTTAGGTTACGTTATATTACGTTATTGATGTATATAAAGGTCCCACGGAAACATAGAGGCCAACTCGCCAGGAATGTTGTCAAATATTAGTGCCGAGATCTTAGGTTGGGTTACGTTAGGTGATATTACGTTATTGATGTATATGAAGGTCCCACGGAGACGTAGAGCTCAACTAGCCAGGAATGTTGTCAAATATTAACGCCGAGATGATAGGTTGGTTCAGGTTAGGTTATATTACGTTATTGATGTATATGAAGGTCGTACGGAGGCGTAGAGACCAACTCGCCAGGAATGTTGTCAAATATTACCGCCGAGATGTTAGGTTGGGTTAGGTTAGGTTATATTACGTTATTGATGTATATGAAGGTCCCACGGAGACGTAGAGGCCAACTCGCCAGGAATGTTGTCAAATATTACCGCCGAGATGTTAGGTTGGGTTAGGTTAGGTTATATTACGTTATTGATGTATATGAAGGTCCCACGGAGACGTAGAGGCCAACTCGTCTGGAATGTTGTCAAATATTACCGCCGAGATGATAGGTTGGTTCAGGTTAGGTTATATTACGTTATTGATGTATATGAAGGTCGCACGGAAGCGTAGAGACCAACTCGCCAGGTATGATGTAAAATATTACCGCCGAGATGTTAGGTTGGGTTAGGTTTGGTTATATTACGTTATTGATGTATATGAAGGCCCCACGGAAGCGTAGAGGCAAATTCGCCAGGAATGTTGTCAAATATTACCGCCGAGATGATAGGTTGGGTTAGGTTAAGTTATATTACGTTATTGATGTATATGAAGGTTTCACGGAGACGTAGAGGCCAACTGACCAGGAATGTTGTCAAATATTACCTCCGAGATGATAGGTTGGGTTAGGTTATATTATATTACGTTATTGACGTATATGAAGGTCCCACGGATAGGTAGAGGCCAACTCGCCAGGGATGTTGTCAAATATTAGTGCCGAGATGTTAGGTTGGGTTAGGTAAGGTTATATTACGTTATTGATGTATATAAAATTCCCACAGAGACGTAGAGGCCAACTCGCCAGGAATGTTGTCAAATATTTGTGCCGAGATCTTAGGTTGGGTTAGGTTAGGTGATATTACGTTATTGATGTATATGAAGGTCCTACGGAGACGTAGAGCTCAACTCGCCAGGAATGTTGTCAAACATTACCGCCGAGATGATAGGTTGGTTCAGGTTAGGTTAAATTACGTTATTGATGTATATGAAGGTCCCACGAGGAGATAGAGACCAACTCGCCAGGAATGTTGTCAAATATTAGTGCCGAGATGATAGGTTGGGTTAGGTTAGATTATATTACGTTATTGACGTATATGAAGGTACCACGGAGAGATAGAGGCCAACTCGCCAGGAATGTTGTCAAATATTACCGCCGAGATGTTAGGTTGGGTTAGGTTAGGTTATATTACGTTATTGATGTATATAAAATTCCCACAGAGACGTAGAGACCAACTCGCCAGGAATGGTGTCAAATATTAGTGCCGAGATCTTAGGTTGGGTTAGGTTAGGTGATATTACGTTATTGATGTATATGAAGGTCCCACGGAGACGTAGAGCTCAACTCGCCAGGAATGTTGTCAAATATTACCGCCGAGATGATAGGTTGGTTCAGGTTAGGTTAAATTACGTTATTGATGTATATGAAGGTCGCACGGAGGCGTAGAGAACAAATCGCCAGTAATGTTGTCAAATATTACCGCCGAGATGTTAGGTTGGGTTAGGTTAGGTTATATTACGTTATTGATGTATATGAAAGCCCCACGGAGACGTAGAGGCCAACTCGCCAGGAATGTTGTCAAATATTACCGCCGAGATGTTAGGTTGGGTTAGGTTAGGTTATATTACGTTATTGATGTATATAAAATTCCCACAGAGACGTAGAGGCCAACTCGCCAGGAATGTTGTCAAATATTATTGCCGAGATCTTAGGTTGGGTTAGGTTAGGTGATATTACGTTATTGATGTATATGAAGGTCCCACGGAGACGTAGAGGCCAACTGACCAGGAATGTTGTCAAATATTACCGCCGAGATGATATTTTGGTTCAGGTTAGGTTATACTACGTTATTGATGTATATGAAGGTCGCACGGAGGCGTAGAGACCAACTCGCCAGGAATGTTGTCAAATATTACCCCCGAGATGTTAGGTTGGGTTAGGTTTGGTTATATTACGTTATTGATGTATATGAAGGCCCCACGGAGACGTAGAAGCCAACTCGCCAGGAATGTTGTCAAATATTACCGCCGAGATGTTAGGTTGGGTTAGGTTAGGTTATATTACGTTATTGATGTATATGAAGGCCCCACGGAGACGTAGAGGCCAACTCGCCAGGAATGTTGTCAAATATTACCGCCGAGATGTTAGGTTGGGTCAGGTTAGGTTAAATTACGTTATTGATGTATATAAAAGTCCCACGGAGACGTAGCGGCCAACTCGACAGGAATGTTTTCAAATATAACCGCCGAGATGACAGGTTGGGTTAGGTTAGGTGATATTACGTTATTGATGTATATGAAGGTCCCACGGAGACGTAGAACTCAACTCGCCACGAATGTTGTCAAATATTACTGCCGAGATGATAGGTTGCTTCAGGTTAGGTTATATTACGTTATTGATGTATATGAAGGTCCCACGGAGAGGTAGAGGCCAACTCGTCAGGAATGTTGTCAAATATTACCGCCGAGATGATATGTTGGGTTAGGTTAGGTTATATTACGTTATTGATGTATATGAAGGTCCCACGGAGACGTAGAGGCCGACTCGCCAGGAATGTTGTCAAATATTACCGCCGAGATGATACGTTGGTTTAGGTTAGGTTATATTACGTTATTGATGTATATGAAGGTCCCACGGAGACGTAGAGGCCAACTCGCCAGGAATGTTGTCAAATATTACCGCCGAGATGTTAGGATGGGTTAGGTTAGGTTATATTACGTTATTGATGTATATGAAGGTCCCACGGCGACGTAGAGGCCAACTCGTCAGGAATGTTGTCAAATATTACCGCCGAGATGATAGGTTGGTTCAGGTTAGGTTATATTACGTTATTGATGTATATGAAGGTCGCACGGAAGCGTAGAGACCAACTCGCCAGGTATGTTTTCAAATATTACCGCCGAGATGTTAGGTTGGGTTAGGTTTGGTTATATTACGTTGTTGATGTATATGAAGGCCCCACAGAAGCGTAGAGGCAAACTCGCCAGGAATGTTGTCAAATATTACCGCCGAGATGATAGGTTGGGTTAGGTTAAGTTATATTACGTTATTGATGTATATGAAGGTTCCACGGAGACGTAGAGGCCAACTGACCAGGAATGTTGTCAAATATTACCGCCGAGATGATAGGTTGGGTTAGGTTAGATTATATTACGTTATTGACGTATATGAAGGTCCCACGGATAGGTAGAGGCCAACTCGCCAGGAATGTTGTCAAATATTAGTGCCGAGATGTTAGGTTGGGTTAGGTAAGGTTATATTACGTTATTGATGTATATAAAGGTCCCACGGAAACATGGAGGCCAACTCGCCAGGAATGTTGTCAAATATTAGTGCCGAGATCTTAGGTTGGGTTACGTTAGGTGATATTACGTTATTGATGTATATGAAGGTCCCACGGAGACGTAGAGCTCAACTAGCCAGGAATGTTGTCAAATATTAACGCCGAGATGATAGGTTGGTTCAGGTTAGGTTATATTACGTTATTGATGTATATGAAGGTCGTACGGAGGCGTAGAGACCAACTCGCCAGGAATGTTGTCAAATATTACCGCCGAGATGTTAGGTTGGGTTAGGTTAGGTTATATTACGTTATTGATGTATATGAAGGTCCCACGGAGACGTAGAGGCCAACTCGCCAGGAATGTTGTCAAATATTACCGCCGAGATGTTAGGTTGGGTTAGGTTAGGTTATATTACGTTATTGATGTATATGAAGGTCCCACGGAGACGTAGAGGCCAACTCGTCTGGAATGTTGTCAAATATTACCGCCGAGATGATAGGTTGGTTCAGGTTAGGTTATATTACGTTATTGATGTATATGAAGGTCGCACGGAAGCGTAGAGACCAACTCGCCAGGTATGATGTAAAATATTACCGCCGAGATGTTAGGTTGGGTTAGGTTTGGTTATATTACGTTATTGATGTATATGAAGGCCCCACGGAAGCGTAGAGGCAAATTCGCCAGGAATGTTGTCAAATATTACCGCCGAGATGATAGGTTGGGTTAGGTTAAGTTATATTACGTTATTGATGTATATGAAGGTTTCACGGGGACGTAGAGGCCAACTGACCAGGAATGTTGTCAAATATTACCTCCGAGATGATAGGTTGGGTTAGGTTATATTATATTACGTTATTGACGTATATGAAGGTCCCACGGATAGGTAGAGGCCAACTCTCCAGGAATGTTGTCAAATATTAGTGCCGAGATGTTAGGTTGGGTTAGGTAAGGTTATATTACGTTATTGATGTATATAAAATTCCCACAGAGACGTAGATGCCAACTCGCCAGGAATGTTGTCAAATATTAGTGCCGAGATCTTAGGTTGGGTTAGGTTAGGTGATATTACGTTATTGATGTATATGAAGGTCCTACGGAGACGTAGAGCTCAACTCGCCAGGAATGTTGTCAAACATTACCGCCGAGATGATAGGTTGGTTCAGGTTAGGTTAAATTACGTTATTGATGTATATGAAGGTCGCACGGAGGCGTAGAGGCCAACTCGCCAGGAATGTTGTCAAATATTACCGCCGAGATGTTTGGTTGGGTTAGGTTTGGTTATATTACGTTATTGATGTATATGAAGGCCCCACGGAAACGTAGAGGCCAACTCGCCAGGAATGTTGTCAAATATTACCGCCGAGATGATAGGTTGGGTTAGGTTAAGTTATATTACGTTATTGATGTATATGAAGGTTCCACGGAGACGTAGAGGCCAACTGATCAGGAATGTTGTCAAATATTACCGCCGAGATGTTACGTTGGGTTAGGTTAGGTTAAATTACGTTTTGATGTTTATAAAAGTCACACGGAGACGTAGAGGCCAACATCGACAGGAATGTTTTCAAATATTACCGCCGATATGATAGGTTGGTTTAGGTTACGTTATATTAAGTTATTGATGTATATAAAGGTCCCACGGAAACATAGAGGCCAACAAGCCAGGAATGTTGTCAAATATTAGTGCCGAGATGTTAGGTTGGTTCAGGTTAGGTTATATTACGTTATTGATGTATATGAAGGTCGTACGGAGGCGTAGAGACCAACTCGCCAGGAATGTTGTCAAATATTACCGCCGAGATGTTAGGTTGGGTTAGGTTTGGTTATATTACGTGATTGATGTATATGAAGGCCCCACGGAGACGTAGAAGCCAACTCGCCAGGAATGTTGTCAAATATTACCGCCGAGATGTTAGGTTGGGTTAGGTTAGGTTATATTACGTTATTGATGTATATGAAGGCCCCACGGAGACGTAGAGGCCAACTCGCCAGGAATGTTGTCAAATATTACCGCCGAGATGTTAGGTTGCTTCAGGTTAGGTTATATTACGTTATTGATGTATATGAAGGTCCCACGGAGAGATAGAGACCAACTCGCCAGGAATGTTGTCAAATATTAGTGCCGAAATGATAGGTTGGGTTAGGTTAGATTATATTACGTTATTGACGTATATGAAGGTACCACGGAGAGATAGAGGCCAACTCGCCAGGAATGTTGTCAAATATTACCGCCGAGATGTTAGGTTGGGTTAGGTTAGGTTATATTACGTTATTGATGTATATAAAATTCCCACAGAGACGTAGAGACCAACTCGCCAGGAATGGTGTCAAATATTAGTGCCGAGATCTTAGGTTGGGTTAGGTTAGGTGATATTACGTTATTGATGTATATGAAGGTCCCACGGAGACGTAGAGCTCAACTCGCCAGGAATGTTGTCAAATATTACCGCCGAGATGATAGGTTGGTTCAGGTTAGGTTAAATTACGTTATTGATGTATATGAAGGTCGCACGGAGGCGTAGAGAACAACTCGCCAGTAATGTTGTCAAATATTACCGCCGAGATGTTAGGTTGGGTTAGGTTTGGTTATATTACGTTATTGATGTATATGAAGGCCCCACGGAAACGTAGGGGCCAACTCGCCAGGAATGTTGTCAAATATTACCGCCGAGATGATAGGTTGGGTTAGGTTAAGTTTTATTACGTTATTGATGTATATGAAGGTTCCACGGAGACGTAGAGGCCAACTGACCAGGAATGTTGTCAAATATTACCGCCGAGGTGATAGGTTGGGTTAGGTTATATTATATTACGTTATTGACGTATATGAAGGTCCCACGGAGAGGTAGAGGCCAACTCGCCAGGAATGTTGTCAAATATTACCGCCGAGATGTTAGGTTGGGTTAGGTTAGGTTATATTACGTTATTGATGTATATGAAGGCCCCACGGAGACGTAGCGGCCAACTGACCAGGAATGTTGTCAAATATTACCGCCGAGATGATATTTTGGTTCAGGTTAGGTTATATTACGTTATTGATGTATATGAAGGTCCCACGGAGAGATAGAGTCCAACTCGCTAGGAATGTTGTCAAATATTAGTGCCGAGATGTTAGGTTGGTTTAGGTTAGGTTATATTACGTTATTGACGTATATGAAGGTCCCACGGAGAGGTAGAGGCCAACTCGCCAGGAATGTTGTCAAATATTACCGCCGAGATGTTAGGTTGGGTTAGGTTAGGTTATATTCCGTTATTGATGTATATAAAATTCCCACAGAGACGTAGAGACCAACTCGCCAGGAATGTTGTCAAATATTAGTGCCGAGATCTTAGGTTGGCTTAGGTTAGGTGATATTACGTTATTGATGTATATGAAGGTCTCACGGAGACGTAGAGCTCAACTCGCCAGGAATGTTGTCAAATATTACCGCCGAGATGATAGGTTGGTTCAGGTTAGGTTATATTACGTTATTGATGTATATGAAGGTCGTACGGAGGCGTAGAGACCAACTCGCCAGGAATGTTGTCAAATATTACCGCCGAGATGTTAGGTTGGGTTAGGTTTGGTTATATTACGTGATTGATGTATATGAATGCCCCACGGAGACGTAGAGGCCAACTCGCCAGGAATGTTGTCAAATATTACCGCCGAGATGTTAGGTTGGGTGAGGTTAGGTTATATTACGTTATTGATGTATATGAAAGCCCCACGGAGACGTAGAGGCCCACTCGCCAGGAATGTTGTCAAATATTACCGCCGAGATGTTAGGTTGGGTTAGGTTACGTTATATTACGTTATTGATGTATATAAAATTCCCACAGAGACGTAGAGGCCAACTCGCCAGGAATGTTGTCAAATATTACCGCCGAGATGATATTTTGGTTCAGGTTAGGTTATATTACGTTATTGATGTATATGAAGGTCGCACGGATGCGTAGAGACCAACTCGCCAAGAATGTTGTCAAATATTACCGCCGAGATGTTAGGTTGGGTTAGGTTTGGTTATATTACGTTATTGATGTATATGAAGGCCCCACGGAGACGTAGAGGCCAACTCGCCAGGAATGTTGTCAAATATTACCGCCGAGATGTTAGGTTGCTTCAGGTTAGGTTATATTACGTTATTGATGTATATGAAGGTCCCACGGAGAGATAGAGACCAACTCGCCAGGAATGTTGTCAAATATTAGTGCCGAGATGATAGGTTGGGTTAGGTTAGATTATATTACGTTATTGACGTATATGAAGGTACCACGGAGAGATAGAGGCCAACTCGCCAGGAATGTTGTCAAATATTACCGCCGAGATGTTAGGTTGGGTTAGGTTAGGTTATATTACGTTATTGATGTATATAAAATTCCCACAGAGACGTAGAGACCAACTCGCCAGGAATGGTGTCAAATATTAGTGCCGAGATCTTAGGTTGGGTTAGGTTAGGTGATATTACGTTATTGATGTATATGAAGGTCCCACGGAGACGTAGAGCTCAACTCGCCAGGAATGTTGTCAAATATTACCGCCGAGATGATAGGTTGGTTCAGGTTAGGTTAAATTACGTTATTGATGTATATGAAGGTCGCACGGAGGCGTAGAGAACAACTCGCCAGTAATGTTGTCAAATATTACCGCCGAGATGTTAGGTTGGGTTAGGTTTGGTTATATTACGTTATTGATGTATATGAAGGCCCCACGGAAACGTAGGGGCCAACTCGCCAGGAATGTTGTCAAATATTACCGCCGAGATGATAGGTTGGGTTAGGTTAAGTTATATTACGTTATTGATGTATATGAAGGTTCCACGGAGACGTAGAGGCCAACTGACCAGGAATGTTGTCAAATATTACCGCCGAGGTGATAGGTTGGGTTAGGTTATATTATATTACGTTATTGACGTATATGAAGGTCCCACGGAGAGGTAGAGGCCAACTCGCCAGGAATGTTGTCAAATATTACCGCCGAGATGTTAGGTTGGGTTAGGTTAGGTTATATTACGTTATTGATGTATATGAAGGCCCCACGGAGACGTAGCGGCCAACTGACCAGGAATGTTGTCAAATATTACCGCCGAGATGATATTTTGGTTCAGGTTAGGTTATATTACGTTATTGATGTATATGAAGGTCCCACGGAGAGATAGAGTCCAACTCGCTAGGAATGTTGTCAAATATTAGTGCCGAGATGTTAGGTTGGTTTAGGTTAGGTTATATTACGTTATTGACGTATATGAAGGTCCCACGGAGAGGTAGAGGCCAACTCGCCAGGAATGTTGTCAAATATTACCGCCGAGATGTTAGGTTGGGTTAGGTTAGGTTATATTCCGTTATTGATGTATATAAAATTCCCACAGAGACGTAGAGACCAACTCGCCAGGAATGTTGTCAAATATTAGTGCCGAGATCTTAGGTTGGCTTAGGTTAGGTGATATTACGTTATTGATGTATATGAAGGTCTCACGGAGACGTAGAGCTCAACTCGCCAGGAATGTTGTCAAATATTACCGCCGAGATGATAGGTTGGTTCAGGTTAGGTTATATTACGTTATTGATGTATATGAAGGTCGTACGGAGGCGTAGAGACCAACTCGCCAGGAATGTTGTCAAATATTACCGCCGAGATGTTAGGTTGGGTTAGGTTTGGTTATATTACGTGATTGATGTATATGAATGCCCCACGGAGACGTAGAGGCCAACTCGCCAGGAATGTTGTCAAATATTACCGCCGAGATGTTAGGTTGGGTGAGGTTAGGTTATATTACGTTATTGATGTATATGAAAGCCCCACGGAGACGTAGAGGCCCACTCGCCAGGAATGTTGTCAAATATTACCGCCGAGATGTTAGGTTGGGTTAGGTTACGTTATATTACGTTATTGATGTATATAAAATTCCCACAGAGACGTAGAGGCCAACTCGCCAGGAATGTTGTCAAATATTACCGCCGAGATGATATTTTGGTTCAGGTTAGGTTATATTACGTTATTGATGTATATGAAGGTCGCACGGATGCGTAGAGACCAACTCGCCAAGAATGTTGTCAAATATTACCGCCGAGATGTTAGGTTGGGTTAGGTTTGGTTATATTACGTTATTGATGTATATGAAGGCCCCACGGAGACGTAGAAGCCAACTCGCCAGGAATGTTGTCAAATATTACCGCCGAGATGTTAGGTTGGGTTAGGTTAGGTTATATTACGTTATTGATGTATATGAAGGCCCCACGGAGACGTAGAGGCCAACTCGCCAGGAATGTTGTCAAATATTACCGCCGAGATGTTAGGTTGCTTCAGGTTAGGTTATATTACGTTATTGATGTATATGAAGGTCCCACGGAGAGATAGAGACCAACTCGCCAGGAATGTTGTCAAATATTAGTGCCGAGATGTTAGGTTGGGTTAGGTTAGGTTATATTACGTTATTGATGTATATGAAGGTCCCACGGAGACGTAGAGGCCAACTCGCCAGGAATGTTGTCAAATATTAGTGCCGAGATCTTAGGTTGGGTTAGGTTAGGTGATATTATGTTATTTATGTATATGAAGGTCCCACGGAGACGTAGAGGCCAACTCGCCAGGAATATTGTAAAATATTACCGCCGATACGATAGGTTGTGTTAGGTTAGGTTATATTACGTAATTGATGTATATGAAGGTCCCACGGAGACGTAGAGGACAACTCGCCAGGAATGTTGTCAAGTATTACCGCCGAGATGATAGGTTGGGTTAGGTTAGGTTATATTACGTTATTGATGTATATGAAGGTCTCACGGAGAGGTAGAGGCCAACTCGCCAGGAATGTTGTCAAATATTACCGCCGAGATGATAGGTTGGGTTAGGTTAGGTTATATTACGTTATTGATGTATATGAAGGTTCCACGGAGACGTAGAGGCCAACTGACCAGGAATGTTGTCAAATATTACCGCCGAGATGATAGGTTGGGTTAGGTTAGATTATATTACGTTATTGACGTATATGAAGGTCCCACGGAGAGGTAGAGTCCATCTCGCCAGGAATGTTGTCAAATATTACCGCCGAGATGATATTTTGGTTCAGGTTAGGCTATATTACGTTATTGATGTATATGAAGGTCGCACGGAGGCGCAGAGACCAACTCGCCAGGAATGTTGTCAAATATTACCGCCGAGATGTTAGGTTGGGTTAGGTTCGGTTATATTACGTTATTGATGTATATGAAGGCCCCACGGAAACGTAGAGGCCAACTCGACAGGAATGTTGTCAAATATTACCGCCGAGATGATAGGTTGGGTTAGGTTAAGTTATATTACGTTATTGATGTATATGAAGGTTCCACGGAGACGTAGAGGCCAACTGATCAGGAATGTTGTCAAATATTACCGCCGAGATGATAGGTTGGGTTAGGTTAGGTTAAATTACGTTATTGATGTATATGAAGGTCGCACGGAGGCGTAGAGGCCAACATCGACAGGAATGTTTTCAAATATTACCGCCGATATGATAGGTTGGTTTAGGTTACGTTATATTACGTTATTGATGTATATGAAGGTCGCACGGAGAGGTAGAGGCCAACTCGCCAGGAATGTTGTCAAATATTACCGCCGATATGATAGTTTGGGTTAGGTTACGTTATATTACGTTATTGATGTATATGAAGGTCGCACGGAGAGGTAGAGGCCAACTCGCCAGGAATGTTATCAAATATTAGTGCCGAGATGTTAGGTTGGGATAGGTTAGGCTATATTACGTTATTGATGTATATGAAGGTCCCACGGAGACGTAGAGGCCAACTCGCCAGGAATATTGTCAAATATTACCGCCTATATGATAGGTTGGTTTAGGTTACGTTATATTACGTTATTGATGTATATGAAGTTCCCACGGAGACGTAGAGACCATCAAGCCAGGAATGTTGTCAAATATTAGTGCCGAGATCTTAGGTTGGGTTAGGTTAGGTGATATTACGTTATTGATGTATATGAAGGTCCGACGAACACGTAGATGCCAACTCCGCAGGAATGTTGTCAAATATTACCGCCGAGATGTTAGGTTGCTTCAGGTTAGGTTATATTACGTTATTGATGTATATGAAGGTCCCACGGAGAGATAGAGACCAACTCGCCAGGAATGTTGTCAAATATTAGTGCCGAGATGTTAGGTTGGGTTAGGTTAGGTTATATTACGTTATTGATGTATATGAAGGTCCCACGGAGACGTAGAGGCCAACTCGCCAGGAATGTTGTCAAATATTAGTGCCGAGATCTTAGGTTGGGTTAGGTTAGGTGATATTATGTTATTGATGTATATGAAGATCCCACGGAGACGTAGAGGCCAACTCGCCAGGAATATTGTAAAATATTACCGCCGATACGATAGGTTGGGTTAGGTTAGGTTATATTACGTTATTGATGTATATGAAGGTCCCACGGAGACGTAGAGGCCAACTCGCCAGGAATGTAGTCAAGTATTACCGCCGAGATGATAGGTTGGGTTAGGTTAGGTTATATTACGTTATTGATGTATATGAAGGTCTCACGGAGAGGTAGAGGCCAACTCGCCAGGAATGTTGTCAAATATTACCGCCGAGATGATAGGTTGGGTTAGGTTAGGTTATATTACGTTATTGATGTATATGAAGGTTCCACGGAGACGTAGAGGCCAACTCGCCCGGAATGTTGTCAAATATTAGTGCCGAGATCTTAGGTTGGGTTAGGTTAGGTGATATTACGTTATTGATGTATATGAAGGTCCCACGGAGACGTAGAGCTCAACTCGCCAGGAATGTTGTCAAATATTACCGCCGAGATGATAGGTTGGTTCAGGTTAGGTTAAATTACGTTATTGATGTATATGAAGGTCGCACGGAGGCGTAGAGACCAACTCGCCATTAATGTTGTCAAATATTACCGCCGAGATGTTAGGTTGGGTTAGGTTTGGTTATATTACGTTATTGATGTATATGAAGGCCCCACGGAAACGTAGGGGCCAACTCGCCAGGAATGTTGTCAAATATTACCGCCGAGATGATAGGTTGGGTTAGGTTAAGTTATATTACGTTATTGATGTATATGAAGGTTCTACGGAGACGTAGAGGCCAACTGACCAGGAATGTTGTCAAATATTACCGCCGAGGTGATAGGTTGGGTTAGGTTAGATTATATTACGTTATTGACGTATATGAAGGTCCCACGGAGAGGTAGAGGCCAACTCGCCAGGAATGTTGTCAAATATTACCGCCGAGATGTTAGGTTGGGTTAGGTTTGGTTATAATACGTTATTGATGTATATGAATGCCCCACGGAGACGTAGAGGCCAACTCGCCAGGAATGTTGTCAAATATTACCGCCGAGATGTTAGGTTGGGTTAGGTTAGGTTATATTACGTTATTGATGTATATGAAGGCCCCACGGAGACGTAGAGGCCAACTGACCAGGAATGTTGTCAAATATTACCGCCGTGATGATAGGTTGGGTTAGGTTAGATTATATTACGTTATTGATGTATATGAAGGTCGCACGGAGGCGTAGAGACCAACTCGCCAGGAATGTTGTCAAATATTACCGCCGAGATGTTAGGTTGGGTTAGGTTTGGTTATATTACGTTATTGATGTATATGAAGGCCCCACGGAAACGTAGAGGCCAACTCGACAGGAATGTTGTCAAATATTACCGCCGAGATGATAGGTTGGGTTAGGTTAAGTTATATTACGTTATTGATGTATATGAAGGTTCCACGGAGACGTAGAGGCCAACTGATCAGGAATGTTGTCAAATATTACCGCCGAGATGATAGGTTGGGTTAGGTTAGGTTAAATTACGTTATTGATGTATATGAAGGTCGCACGGAGAGATAGAGTCCAACTCGCCAGGAATGTTGTCAAATATTAGTGCCGAGATGATAGGTTGGGTTAGGTTAAGTTATATTACGTTATTGATGTATATGAAGGTCCCACGGAGACGTAGAGGCCAACTCGCCAGAAATATTGTAAAATATTACCGCCGATACGATAGGTTGGGTTAGGTTAGGTTGTATTACGTTATTGATGTATATGAAGGTCCCACGGAGACGTAGAGGCCAACTCGCCAGGAATGTTGTCAAGTATTACCGCCGAGATGATAGGCTGGGTTAGGTTAGGTTATATTACGTTATTGATGTATATGAAGGTCTCACGGAGAGGTAGAGGCCAACTCGCCAGGAATGTTGTCAAATATTACCGCCGAGATGATAGGTTGGGTTAGGTTAGGTTATATTACGTTATTGATGTATATGAAGGTTCCACGGAGACGTAGAGGCCAACTGACCAGGAATGTTGTCAAATATTACCGCCGAGATGATAGGTTGGGTTAGGTTAGATTATATTACGTTATTGACGTATATGAAGGCCCCACGGAGAGGTAGAGTCCAACTCGCCAGGAATGTTGTCAAATATTAGTGCCGAGATGTTATGTTGGGTTAGGTTAGGTTATATTACGTCATTGATGTATATAAAATTCCCACAGAGATGTAGAGGCCAACTCGCCAGGAATGTTGTAAAATATTAGTGCCGAGATCTTAGGTTGGGTTAGGTTAGGTGATATTACGTTATTGATGTATATGAAGGTCCCACGGAGACGTAGAGCTCAACTCGCCAGGAATGTTGTCAAATATTACCGCCGAGATGATAGGTTGGTTCAGGTTAGGTTAAATTACGTTATTGATGTATATGAAGGTCGCACGGAGGCGTAGAGACCAACTCGCCAGGAATGTTGTCAAATATTACCGCCGAGATGTTAGGTTGGGTTAGGTTTGGTTATATTACGTTATTGATGTATATGAAGGCCCCACGGAAACGTAGAGGCCAACTCGACAGGAATGTTGTCAAATATTACCGCCGAGATGTTAGGTTGGTTTAGGTTAGGTTATATTACGTTATTGATGTATATGAAGGTCCCACGGAGACGTAGAGGCCAACTCGCCAGGAATATTGTCAAATATTACCGCCGATATGATAGGTTGGTTTAGGTTACGTTATATTACGTTATTGATGTATATGAAGGTCCCACGGAGACGTAGAGGCCATCAAGCCAGGAATGTTGTCAAACATTACCGCCGAGATGTTACGTAGGTTTAGGTTAGGTTAAATTACGTTATTGATGTATATAAAAGTCCCACGGAGGCGTAGAGGCCAACATCGACAGGAATGTTTTCAAATATTACCGCCGATATGATAGGTTGGTTTAGGTTACGTTATATTACGTTATTGATGTATATGAAGGTCGCACGGAGAGGTAGAGGCCAACTCGCCCGGAATGTTGTCAAATATTACCGCCGATATGATAGTTTGGGTTAGGTTACGTTATATTACGTTATTGATGTATATGAAGGTCGCACGGAGAGGTAGAGGCCAACTCGCCAGGAATGTTATCAAATATTAGTGCCGAGATGTTAGGTTGGGATAGGTTAGGCTATATTACGTTATTGATGTATATGAAGGTCCCACGGAGACGTAGAGGCCAACTCGCCAGGAATATTTATCAAATATTACCGTCTATATGATAGGTTGGTTTAGGTTACGTTATATTACGTTATTGATGTATATGAAGTTCCCACGGAGACGTAGAGACCATCAAGCCAGGAATGTTGTCAAATATTAGTGCCGAGATCTTAGGTTGGGTTAGGTTAGGTGATATTACGTTATTGATGTATATGAAGGTCCGACGAACACGTAGATGCCAACTCCGCAGGAATGTTGTCAAATATTACCGCCGAGATGTTACGTTGGGTTAGGTTAGGTTAAATTACGTTTTGATGTATATAAAAGTCACACGGAGACGTAGAGGCCAACTCGTCAGGAATGTTGTCAAATATTACCGCCGAGATGATAGGTTGGGTTAGGTTAGGTTATATTACGTTGTTGATGTATATGAAGGTCGCACGGAGAGATAGAGGCCAACTCGCCAGGAATGTTGTCAAATATTAGTGCCGAGATGTTAGGTTGGGTTAGGTTAGGTGATATTACGTTATTAATGTATATGAAGGTCCCACGGAGACGTAGAGGCCAACTCGCCAGGAATATTGTCAAATATTACCGCCGATATGATAGGTTGGTTTAGGTTACGTTATATTACGTTATTGATGTATATGAAGGTCCCACGGAGACGTAGAGGCCATCAAGCCAGGAATGTTGTCAAACATTACCGCCGAGATGTTACGTAGGTTTAGCTTAGGTTAAATTACGTTATTGATGTATATAAAAGTCCAACGGAGACGTAGAGGTCAACTCGACAGGAATCTTTTCAAATATAACCGCCGAGATGATAGGTTGGGTTAGGTTAGGTGATATTACGTTATTGATGTATATGAAGGTCCCACGGAGACGTAGAACTCAACTCGCCACGAATGTTGTCAAATATTACTGCCGAGATGATAGGTTGCTTCAGGTTAGGTTATATTACGTTATTGATGTATATGAAGGTCCCACGGAGAGGTAGAGGCCAACTCGCCAGGAATGTTTTCAAATATTAGTGCCGAGATGTTACGTTGGATTAGGTTAGGTTATATTACGTTATAGATGTATATAAAATTCCCACGGAGACGTAGAGTCCACCTCGTCAGGAATGTTGTCAAATATTAGTGCCGAGATGTTAGGTTGGGTTAGGTTAGGTAATATTACGTTATTGATGTATATGAAGGTCCCACGGAGACGTAGAGGCCAACTCGCCAGGAATATTGTCAAATATTACCGCCGATATGATAGGTTGGTTTAGGTTACGTTATATTACGTTATTGATGTATATGAAGGTCCCACGGAGACGTAGAGGCCATCAAGCCAGGAATGTTGTCAAACATTACCGCCGAGATGTTACGTATGTTTAGGTTAGGTTAAATTACGTTATTGATGTATATAAAAGTCCCACGGAGACGTAGAGGCCAACTCGACAGGAATGTTTTCAAATATAACCACTGAGATGATAGGTTGGGTTAGGTTAGGTGATATTACGTTATTGATGTATATGAAGGTCCCACGGAGACGTAGAACTCAACTCGCCACGAATGTTGTCAAATATTACTGCCGAGATGATAGGTTGCTTCAGGTTGGCTTATATTACGTTATTGATGTATATGAAGGTCCCACGGAGAGGTAGAGGCCAACTCGCCAGGAATGTTTTCAAATATTAGTGCCGAGATGTTAGGTTGTGTTAGGTTAGGTTAAATTACGTTATTGATGTATATAAAAGTCCCACGGAGACGTAGAGGCCAACTCGACAGGAATGTTTTCAAATATAACCGCCGAGATGATAGGTTGGGTTAGGTTAGGTGATATTACGTTATTGATGTATATGAAGGTCCCACGGAGACGTAGAACTCAACTCGCCACGAATGTTGTCAAATATTACTGCCGAGATGATAGGTTGCTTCAGGTTGGGTTATATTACGTTATTGATGTATATGAAGGTCCCACGGAGAGGTAGAGGCCAACTCGCCAGGAATGTTTTCAAATATTAGTGCCGAGATGTTAGGTTGTGTTAGGTTAGGTTAAATTACGTTATTGATGTATATAAAAGTCCCACGGAGACGTAGAGGCCAACTCGACAGGAATGTTTTCAAACATTACCGCCGAGATGTTACGTAGGTTTAGGTTAGGTTAAATTACGTTATTGATGTATATAAAAGTCCCACGGAGGCGTAGAGGCCAACATCGACAGGAATGTTTTCAAATATTACCGCCGATATGATAGGTTGTTTTAGGTTACGTTATATTACGTTATTGATGTATATGAAGGTCGCACGTAGAGGTAGAGGCCAACTCGCCAGGAATGTTGTCAAATATTACCGCCGATATGATAGGTTGGGTTAGGTTACGTTATATTACGTTATTGATGTATATGAAGGCCCCACGGAGACGTAGAGGCCAACTGACCAGGAATGTTGTCAAATACTACCGCCGAGATGTTAGGTTGGGTTAGGTTAGGTTATATTACGTTATTGATGTATATGAAGGCCCCACGGAGACGTAGAGGCCAACTCGCCAGGAATGTTGTCAAATATTACCGCCGAGATGTTAGGTTGGGTTAGGTTAGGTTAAATTACGTTATTGATGTATATAAAAGTCCCACGGAGACGTAGAGGCCAACTCGTCAGGAATGTTGTCAAATATTACCGCCGAGATAATAGGTTGGGTTAGGTTAGGTTATATTACGTTGTTGATGTATATGAAGGTCGCACGGAGAGATAGAGGCCAACTCGCCAGGAATGTTGTCAAATATTAGTGCCGAGATGTTAGGTTGGGTTAGGTTAGGTTATATTACGTTATTGATGTATATGAAGGTCCCACGGAGACGTAGAGGCCAACTCGCCAGGAATGTTGTCAAATCTTACCGCCGAGATGTTAGGTTGGGTTAGGTTAGGTTAAATTACGTTATTGATGTATATAAAAGTCCCACGGAGACGTAGAGGCCAACTCGACAGGAATGTTTTCAAATATAACCGCCGAGATGTTACGTAGGTTTAGGTTAGGTTAAATTACGTTATTGATGTATATAAAAGTCCCACGGAGGCGTAGAGGCCAACATCGACAGGAATGTTTTCAAATATTACCGCCGATATGATAGGTTGTTTTAGGTTACGTTATATTACGTTATTGATGTATATAAAAGTCCCACGGAGACGTAGAGGCCAACTCGTCAGGAATGTTGTCAAATATTACCGCCGAGATAATAGGTTGGGTTAGGTTAGGTTATATTACGTTGTTGATGTATATGAATGTCGCACGGAGGCGTAGAGACCAACTCGCCAGGAATGTTGTCAAATATTACCTCCGATATGTTAGGTTGGGTTAGGTTTGGTTATATTACGTTATTGATGTATATGAATGCCCCACGAAGACGTAGAGGCCAACTCGCCAGGAATGTTGTCAAATATTACCGCCGAGATGTTAGGTTGGGTTAGGTTAGGTTATATTACGTTATTGATGTATATGAAGGCCCCACGGAGACGTAGAGGCCAACTCGCCAGGAATGTTGTCAAATATTACCGCCGAGATGTTAGGTTGGGTTAGGTTAGGTTATATTACGTTATTGATGTATATAAAATTCCCACAGAGACGTAGAGGCCAAATCGCCAGGAATGTTGTCAAATATTAGTGCCGAGATCTTAGGTTGGGTTAGGTTAGGTGATATTACGTTATTGATGTATATGAAGGTCCCACGGAGACGTAGAGCTCAACTCGCGAGGAATGTTGTCAAATATTACCGCCGAGATGATAGGTTAGTTCAGGTTAGGTTATATTACGTTATTGGTGTATATGAAGGTCGCACGGAGGCGTAGAGACCAACTCGCCAGGAATGTTGTCAAATATTACCGCCGAGATGTTAGGTTGGGTTAGGTTTGGTTATATTACGTTATTGATGTATATGGAGGCCCCACGGAGACGTAGAGGCCAACTCGCCAGGAATGTTGTCAAATATTACCGACGAGATGTTAGGTTGGGTAGGGTTAGGTTAAATTACGTTATTGATGTACATAAAAGTCCCACGGAGACGTAGAGGCCAACTCGACAGGAATGTTTTCAAATATAACCGCCGAGATGATAGGTTGGGTTAGGTTAGGTGATATTACGTTATTGATGTATATGAAGGTCCCACGGAGACGTAGAACTCAACTCGCCAGGAATGTTGTCAAATATTACTGCCGAGATGATAGGTTGCTTCAGGTTAGGTTATACTACGTTATTGATGTATATGCAGGTCGCACGGAGAGGTAGAGGACAACATCGACAGGAATGTTTTCAAATATAACCGCCGATATGATAGGTTGATTTAGGTTACGTTATATTACGTTATTGATGTATATGAAGGTCCCACGGAGACGTAGAAGCCAACTCGCCAGGAATGTTGTCAAA
Organism: Xylocopa violacea; assembly: GCA_963969225.1. Classification (NCBI taxonomy): domain Eukaryota; kingdom Metazoa; phylum Arthropoda; class Insecta; order Hymenoptera; family Apidae; genus Xylocopa; species Xylocopa violacea. Next base: position 111,829 of record CAXAJV010000687.1, read on the forward strand.
TATTACCGACGAGATGACAGGTTGGGTTAGGTTAGGTTATATTACGTTATTGATGTATATGAAGGTCCCACGGAGACGTAGAGGCCAACTCGCCAGGAATGATGTCAAATATTACCGCCGAGATGATAGGTTGGGTTAGGTTAGGTTATATTACGTTATTGATGTATATGAAGGTTCCACGAAGACGTAGAGGCCAACTCGCCAGGAATGTTGTCAAGTATTACCGCCGAGATGATAGGTTGGGTTAGGTTAGGTAATATTATGTTATTGATGTATATGAAGGTCCCACGGAGACGTAGAGGCCAACAAGCCAGGAATGTTGCCAAATATTACCGCCGATATGATAGGTTGGGCTAGGTTAGGTTATACTACGTTATTGATGTATATAAAGGTCCCACGGAAACATAGAGGCCAGCAAGCTAGGAATGTTGTCAAATATTACCGCCGAGATGATAGGTTGGGTTAGGTCAGATTATATTACGTTATTGATGTATATGAAGGTCTCACGGATAGGTACAGGCCAACTCGCCAGGAATGATGTCAAATATTACCGCCGAGATGATAGGTTGGGTTAGGTTAGGTTATATTACGTTATTGATGTATATGAAGGTTCCACGGAGACGCAGAGGCCAACTGACCAGGAATGTTGTCAAATATTACCGCCGAGGTTATAGGTTGGGTTAGGTTAGATTATATTACGTTATTGATGTATATGAACGTCTCACGGAAACATAGAGGCCAGCAAGCCAGGAATGTTGTCAAATATCACCGCCGAGATGTTACGTTGGTTTAGGTTAGGTTAAATTACGTTATTGGTGTATATAAAAGTCCCACGGAGACGTAGAGGCCAACTCGCCAGGAATGTTGTCAAATATTACCGCCGAGATGTTACGTTGGGTTAGGTTAGGGTAAATTACGTTTTGATGTATATAAAAGTCCCACGGAAGCGTAGAGGCCAACTCGCCAGGAATGATGTCAAATATTACCGCCGAGATGATAGGTTGGGTTAGGTTAGGTTATATTACGTTATTGATGTATATGAAGGTTCCACGGAGACGCAGAGGCCAACTGACCAGGAATGTTGTCAAATATTACCGCCGAGATGTTACGTTGGGTTAGGTTAGGGTAAATTACGTTTTGATGTATATAAAAGTCCCACGGAGGCGTAGAGGCCAACTCGCCAGGAATGATGTCAAATATTACCGCCGAGATGATAGGTTGGGTTAGGATAGGTTATATTACGTTATTGATGTATATAAAAGTCCCACGGAGACGTAGAGGCCAACTCGCCAGGAATGTTGTCAAGTATTAACGCCGAGATGATAGGTTGGGTTAGGTTAGGTAATATTATGTTATTGGTGTATATGAAGGTCCCACGGAGACGTAGATGCCATCAAGCCAGGAATGGTGTCAAATATTAGTGCCGAGATGTTAGGTTGGGTTAGGTTAGGTTATACTACGTTATTGATGTATATAAAGGTCCCACGGAAACATAGAGGCCAGCAAGCCAGGAATGTTGTCAAATATTACCGCCGAGATGTTACGTTGGTTTAGGTTAGGTTAAATCACGTTACTGATGTATATAAAAGTCCCACGGCGATGTAGAGGCCAACTCGTCAGGAATGTTGTCAAATATTACCGCCGAGATGATAGGTTGGGTTAGGTTAGGTTATATTACGTTATTGATGTATATGAAGGTCCCACTGAGACGTAGAGGCCAACAAGCCAGGAATGTTGCCAAATATTACCGCCGATATGATAGGTTGGGCTAGGTTAGGTTATACTACGTTATTGATGTATATAAAGGTCCCACGGAAACATAGAGGCCAGCAAGCCAGGAATGTTCTCAAATATTACCGCCGAGATGCTACGTTGGTTTAGGTTAGGTTAAATTACGTTATTGATGTATATAAACGTCCCACGGAGATGTAGAGGCCAACTCGTCAGGAATGTTGTCAAATATTACCGCCGAGATGATAGGTTGGGTTAGGTTAGGTTATATTACGTTATTGATGTATATGAAGGTCCCACGGAGACGTAGAGGCCAACTCGCCAGGAATGTTGTCAAGTATTACCGCCGAGATGATAGGTTGGGTTAGGTTAGGTAATATTATGTTATTGATGTATATGAAGATCCCACGGAGACGTAGAGGCCATCAAGCCAGAAATGTTGCCGAATATTACCGCCGAGATGTTACGTTGGATTAGGTTAGGGTAAATTACGTTTTGATGTATATAAAAGTCCCACGGAGGCGTAGAGGCCAACTCGCCAGGAATGATGTCAAATATTACCGCCGAGATGATAGGTTGGGTTAGGTTAGGTTATATTACGTTATTGATGTATATAAAATTCCCACGGACACGTAGGGGCCAACTCGCCTGGAATGTTGTCATATATTACCGCCGAGATGATAGGTTGGTTTAGGTTAGGTTATATTACGTTATTGATGTATATGAAGATCCCACGGAGACGTAGGGACCAACACACCAGGAATGTTGCCGAATATTACCGCCGAGATGTTACGTTGGGTTAGGTTAGGGTAAATTACGTTTTGATGTATATAAAAGTCCCACGGAAGCGTAGAGGCCAACTCGCCAGGAATGATGTCATATATTACCGCCGAGATGATAGGTTGGGTTAGGTTAGGTTATATTACGTTATTGATGTATATGAAGGTTCCACGGAGACGCAGAGGCCAACTGACCAGGAATGTTGTCAAATATTACCGCCGAGATGTTACGTTGGGTTAGGTTAGGGTAAATTACGTTTTGATGTATATAAAAGTCCCACGGAGGCGTAGAGGCCAACTCGCCAGGAATGATGTCACATATTACCGCCGAGATGATAGGTTGGGTTAGGTTAGGTTATATTACGTTATTGATGTATATAAAAGTCCCACGGAGACGTAGAGGCCAACTCGCCAGGAATGTTGTCAAGTATTACCGCCGAGATGATAGGTTGGGTTAGGTTAGGTAATACTATGTTATTGATGTATATGAAGGTCCCACGGAGACGTAGAGGCCATCAAGCCAGGAATGGTGTCAAATATTAGTGCCGAGATGTTAGGTTGGGTTAGGTTAGGTTATACTACGTTATTGATGTATATAAAAGTCCCACGGAAACATAGAGGCCAGCAAGCCCAGAATGTTGTCAAATATTACCGCCGAGATGATAGGTTGGGTTAGGTTAGGTAATATTATGTTATTGATGTATATGAAGGTCCCACGGAGACGTAGAGGCCATCAAGCCAGGAATGGTGTCAAATATTAGTGCCGAGATGTTACGTTGGGTTAGGTTAGGTTATACTACGTTATTGATGTATATAAAAGTCCCACGGAAACATAGAGGCCAGCAAGCCAGGAATGTTGTCAAATATTACCGCCGAGATGTTACGTTGGTTTAGGTTAGGTTAAATTACGTTATTGATGTATATAAAAGTCCCACGGAGATGTAGAGGCCAACTCGTCAGGAATGTTGTCAAATATTACCGCCGAGATGATAGGTTGGGTTAGGTTAGGTTATATTACGTTATTGATGTATATGAAGGTTCCATGGAGACGTAGAGGCCAACTCGCCAGGAATGTTGTCAAGTATTACCGCCGAGATGATAGGTTGGGTTAGGTTAGGTAATATTATGTTATTGATGTATATGAAGGTCCCACGGAGACGTAGAGGCCAACAAGCCTGGAATGTTGCCAAATATTACCGCCGATATGATAGGTTGGGCTAGGATAGGTTATACTACGTTATTGATGTATATAAAGGTCCCACGGAAACATAGAGGCCAGCAAGCCAGGAATGTTGTCAAATATTACCGCCGAGATGTTACGTTGGTTTAGGTTAGGTTAAATTACGTTATTGATGTATATAAAAGTCCCACGGCGATGTAGAGGCCAACTCGTCAGGAATGTCGTCAAATATTACCGCCGAGATGATAGGTTGGGTTAGGTTAGGTTATATTACGTTATTGATGTATATAAATGTCCCACGGAGGCGTAGAGGCCAACTCGCCAGGAATGATGTCAAATATTACCGCCGAGATGATAGGTTGGGTTAGGTTAGGTTATATTACGTTATTGATGTATATAAAAGTCCCACGGAGGCGTAGAGGCCAAATCGCCAGGAATGATGTCAAATATTACCGCCGAGATGATAGGTTGGGATAGGTTAGGTTATATTACGTTATTGATGTATATGAAGGTCCCACGGAGACGTAGAGGCCAACAAGCCAGGAATGTTGCCAAATATTACCGCCGATATGATAGGTTGGGCTAGGTTAGGTTATACTACGTTATTGATGTATATAAAGGTCCCACGGAAACATAGAGGCCAGCAAGCCAGGAATGTTGTCAAATATTACCGCCGAGATGTTACGTTGGTTTAGGTTTGATTAAATCACGTTATTGATGTATATAAAAGTCCCACGGCGATGTAGAGGCCAACTCGTCAGGAATGTTGTCAAATATTACCGCCGAGATGATAGGTTGGGTTCGGTTAGGTTATATTACGTTATTGATGTATATAAATGTCCCACGGAGGCGTAGAGGCCAAATCGCCAGGAATGATGTCAAATATTACCGCCGAGATGATAGGTTGGGATAGGTTAGGTTATATTACGTTATTGATGTATATGAAGGTCCCACGGAGACGTAGAGGCCAACAAGCCAGGAATGTTGCCAAATATTACCGCCGATATGATAGGTTGGGCTAGGTTAGGTTATACTACGTTATTGATGTATATAAAGGTCCCACGGAAACATAGAGGCCAGCAAGCCAGGAATGTTGTCAAATATTACCGCCGAGATGATAGGTTGGGTTAGGTTAGGTTATATTACGTTATTGATGTATATGAAGGTTCCACGGAGACGCAGAGGCCAACTGACCAGGAATGTTGTCAAATATTACCGCCGAGATGTTACGTTGGGTTAGGTTAGGGTAAATTACGTTTTGATGTATATAAAAGTCCCACGGAGGCGTAGAGGCCAACTCGCCAGGAATGATGTCACATATTACCGCCGAGATGATAGGTTGGGTTAGGTTAGGTTATATTACGTTATTGATGTATATAAAAGTCCCACGGAGACGTAGAGGCCAACTCGCCAGGAATGTTGTCAAGTATTACCGCCGAGATGATAGGTTGGGTTAAGTTAGGTAATACTATGTTATTGATGTATATGAAGGTCCCACGGAGACGTAGAGGCCATCAAGCCAGGAATGGTGTCAAATATTAGTGCCGAGATGTTAGGTTGGGTTAGGTTAGGTTATACTACGTTATTGATGTATATAAAAGTCCCACGGAAACATAGAGGCCAGCAAGCCCAGAATGTTGTCAAATATTACCGCCGAGATGATAGGTTGGGTTAGGTTAGGTAATATTATGTTATTGATGTATATGAAGGTCCCACGGAGACGTAGAGGCCATCAAGCCAGGAATGGTGTCAAATATTACCGCCGAGATGTTACGTTGGGTTAGGTTAGGTTATACTACGTTATTGATGTATATAAAAGTCCCACGGAAACATAGAGGCCAGCAAGCCAGGAATGTTGTCAAATATTACCGCCGAGATGTTACGTTGGTTTAGGTTAGGTTAAATTACGTTATTGATGTATATAAAAGTCCCACGGAGATGTAGAGGCCAACTCGTCAGGAATGTTGTCAAATATTACCGCCGAGATGATAGGTTGGGTTAGGTTAGGTTATATTACGTTATTGATGTATATGAAGGTTCCATGGAGACGTAGAGGCCAACTCGCCAGGAATGTTGTCAAGTATTACCGCCGAGATGATAGGTTGGGTTAGGTTAGGTAATATTATGTTATTGATGTATATGAAGGTCCCACGGAGACGTAGAGGCCAACAAGCCTGGAATGTTGCCAAATATTACCGCCGATATGATAGGTTGGGCTAGGATAGGTTATACTACGTTATTGATGTATATAAAGGTCCCACGGAAACATAGAGGCCAGCAAGCCAGGAATGTTGTCAAATATTACCGCCGAGATGTTACGTTGGTTTAGGTTAGGTTAAATTACGTTATTGATGTATATAAAAGTCCCACGGCGATGTAGAGGCCAACTCGTCAGGAATGTCGTCAAATATTACCGCCGAGATGATAGGTTGGGTTAGGTTAGGTTATATTACGTTATTGATGTATATAAATGTCCCACGGAGGCGTAGAGGCCAACTCGCCAGGAATGATGTCAAATATTACCGCCGAGATAATAGGTTGGGTTAGGTTAGGTTATATTACGTTATTGATGTATATAAAAGTCCCACGGAGGCGTAGAGGCCAAATCGCCAGGAATGATGTCAAATATTACCGCCGAGATGATAGGTTGGGATAGGTTAGGTTATATTACGTTATTGATGTATATGAAGGTCCCACGGAGACGTAGAGGCCAACAAGCCAGGAATGTTGCCAAATATTACCGCCGATATGATAGGTTGGGCTAGGTTAGGTTATACTACGTTATTGATGTATATAAAGGTCCCACGGAAACATAGAGGCCAGCAAGCCAGGAATGTTGTCAAATATTACCGCCGAGATGTTACGTTGGTTTAGGTTTGATTAAATCACGTTATTGATGTATATAAAAGTCCCACGGCGATGTAGAGGCCAACTCGTCAGGAATGTTGTCAAATATTACCGCCGAGATGATAGGTTGGGTTCGGTTAGGTTATATTACGTTATTGATGTATATAAATGTCCCACGGAGGCGTAGAGGCCAACTCGCCAGGAATGATGTCAAATATTACCGCCGAGATGATAGGTTGGGTTAGGTTAGGTTATATTACGTTATTGATGTATATAAAAGTTCCACGGAGGCGTAGAGGCCAACTCGCCAGGAATGATGTCAAATATTACCGCCGAGATGATAGGTTGGGTTAGGTTAGGTTATATTACGTTATTGATGTATATGAAGGTCCCACGGAGACGTAGAGGCCAACAAGCCAGGAATGTTGCCAAATATTACCGCCGATATGATAGGTTGGGCTAGGTTAGGTTATACTACGTTATTGATGTATATAAAGGTCCCACGGAAACATAGAGGCCAGCAAGCCAGGAATGTTCTCAAATATTACCGCCGAGATGTTACGTTGGTTTAGGTTAGGTTAAATTACGTTATTGATGTATATAAACGTCCCACGGAGATGTAGAGGCCAACTCGTCAGGAATGTTGTCAAATATTACCGCCGAGATGATAGGTTGGGTTAGGTTAGGTTATATTATGTTATTGATGTATATGAAGGTCCCACGGAGACGTAGAGGCCATCAAGCCAGGAATGGTGTCAAATATTAGTGCCGAGATGTTAGGTTGGGTTAGGTTAGGTTATACTACGTTATTGATGTATATAAAAGTCCCACGGAAACATAGAGGCCAGCAAGCCAGGAATGTTGTCAAATATTACCGCCGAGATGATAGGTTGGGTTAGGTTAGGTAATATTATGTTATTGATGTATATGAAGGTCCCACGGAGACGTAGAGGCCATCAAGCCAGGAATGGTGTCAAATACTAGTGCCGAGATGTTAGGTTGGGTTAGGTTAGGTTATACTACGTTATTGATGTATATAAAAGTCCCACGGAAACATAGAGGCCAGCAAGCCAGGAATGTTGTCAAATATTACCGCCGAGATGTTACGTTGGTTTAGGTTAGGTTAAATTACGTTATTGATGTATATAAAAGTCCCACGGAGATGTAGAGGCCAACTCGTCAGGAATGTTGTCAAATATTACCGCCGAGATGATAGGTTGGGTTAGGTTAGGTTATATTACGTTACTGATGTATATGAAGGTTCCATGGAGACGTAGAGGCCAACTCGCCAGGAATGTTGTCAAGTATTACCGCCGAGATGATAGGTTGGGTTAGGTTAGGTAATATTATGTTATTGATGTATATGAAGGTCCCACGGAGACGTAGAGGCCAACAAGCCTGGAATGTTGCCAAATATTACCGCCGATATGATAGGTTGGGCTAGGATAGGTTATACTACGTTATTGATGTATATAAAGGTCCCACGGAAACATAGAGGCCAGCAAGCCAGGAATGTTGTCAAATATTACCGCCGAGATGTTACGTTGGTTTAGGTTAGTTTAAATTACGTTATTGATGTATATAAACGTCCCACGGAGATGTAGAGGCCAACTCGTCAGGAATGTTGTCAAATATTACCGCCGAGATGATAGGTTGGGTTAGGTTAGGTTATATTACGTTATTGATGTATATGAAGGTCCCACGGAGACGTAGAGGCCAACTCGCCAGGAATGTTGTCAAGTATTACCGCCGAGATGATAGGTTGGGTTAGGTTAGGTAATATTATGTTATTGATGTATATGAAGATCCCACGGAGACGTAGAGGCCATCAAGCCAGAAATGTTGCCGAATATTACCGCCGAGATGTTACGTTGGGTTAGGTTAGGGTAAATTACGTTTTGATGTATATAAAGGTCCCACGGAAACATAGAGGCCAGCAAGCCAGGAATGTTGTCAAATATTACCGCCGAGATGTTACGTTGGTTTAGGTTAGGTTAAATTACGTTATTGATGTATATAAACGTCCCACGGAGATGTAGAGGCCAACTCGTCAGGAATGTTGTCAAATATTACCGCCGAGATGATAGGTTGGGTTAGGTTAGGTTATATTAAGTTATTGATGTATATGAAGGTCCCACGGAGACGTAGAGGCCAACTCGCCAGGAATGTTGTCAAGTATTACCGCCGAGATGATAGGTTGGGTTAGGTTAGGTAATATTATGTTATTGATGTATATGAAGATCCCACGGAGACGTAGAGGCCATCAAGCCAGAAATGTTGCCGAATATTACCGCCGAGATGTTACGTTGGGTTAGGTTAGGGTAAATTACGTTCTGATGTATATAAAAGTCCCACGGAGGCGTAGAGGCCAACTCGCCAGGAATGATGTCAAATATAACCGCCGAGATGATAGGTTGGGTTAGGTTAGGTTATATTACGTTATTGATGTATATAAAATTCTCACGGACACGTAGGGGCCAACTCGCCTGGAATGTTGTCAAATATTACCGCCGAGATGATAGGTTGGTTTAGGTTAGGTTATATTACGTTATTGATGTATATGAAGATCCCACGGAGACGTAGGGACCAACACACCAGGAATGTTGCCGAATATTACCGCCGAGATGTTACGTTGGGTTAGGTTAGGGTAAATTACGTTTTGATGTATATAAAAGTCCCACGGAAGCGTAGAGGCCAACTCGCCAGGAATGATGTCATATATTACCGCCGAGATGATAGGTTGGGTTAGGTTAGGTTATATTACGTTATTGATGTATATAAAAGTCCCACGGAGACGTAGAGGCCAACTCGCCAGGAATGTTGTCAAGTATTACCGCCGAGATGATAGGTTGGGTTAGGTTAGGTAATATTATGTTATTGATGTATATGAAGGTCCCACGGAGACGTAGAGGCCATCAAGCCAGGAATGGTGTCAAATATTAGTGCCGAGATGTTAGGTTGGGTTAGGTTAGGTTATACTACGTTATTGATGTATATAAAAGTCCCACGGAAACATAGAGGCCAGCAAGCCACGAATGTTGTCAAATATTACCGCCGAGATGATAGGTTGGGTTAGGTTAGGTAATATTATGTTATTGATGTATATGAAGGTCCCACGGAGACGTAGAGGCCATCAAGCCAGGAATGGTGTCAAATACTAGTGCCGAGATGTTAGGTTGGGTTAGGTTAGGTTATACTACGTTATTGATGTATATAAAAGTCCCACGGAAACATAGAGGCCAGCAAGCCAGGAATGTTGTCAAATATTACCGCCGAGATGTTACGTTGGTTTAGGTTAGGTTAAATTACGTTATTGATGTATATAAAAGTCCCACGGAGATGTAGAGGCCAACTCGTCAGGAATGTTGTCAAATATTACCGCCGAGATGATAGGTTGGGTTAGGTTAGGTTATATTACGTTATTGATGTATATGAAGGTTCCATGGAGACGTAGAGGCCAACTCGCCAGGAATGTTGTCAAGTATTACCGCCGAGATGATAGGTTGGGTTAGGTTAGGTAATATTATGTTATTGATGTATATGAAGGTCCCACGGAGACGTAGAGGCCAACAAGCCTGGAATGTTACCAAATATTACCGCCGATATGATAGGTTGGGCTAGGATAGGTTATACTACGTTATTGATGTATATAAAGGTCCCACGGAAACATAGAGGCCAGCAAGCCAGGAATGTCGTCAAATATTACCGCCGAGATGTTACGTTGGTTTAGGTTAGGTTAAATTACGTTATTGATGTATATAAAAGTCCCACGGCGATGTAGAGGCCAACTCGTCAGGAATGTCGTCAAATATTACCGCCGAGATGATAGGTTGGGTTAGGTTAGGTTATATTACGTTATTGATGTATATAAATGTCCCACGGAGGCGTAGAGGCCAACTCGCCAGGAATGATGTCAAATATTACCGCCGAGATGATAGGTTGGGTTAGGTTAGGTTATATTACGTTATTGATGTATATAAAAGTCCCACGGAGGCGTAGAGGCCAACTCGCCAGGAATGATGTCAAATATTACCGCCGAGATGATAGGTTGGGATAGGTTAGGTTATATTACGTTATTGATGTATATGAAGGTCCCACGGAGACGTAGAGGCCAACAAGCCAGGAATGTTGCCAAATATTACCGCCGATATGATAGGTTGGGCTAGGTTAGGTTATACTACGTTATTGATGTATATAAAGGTCCCACGGAAACATAGAGGCCAGCAAGCCAGGAATGTTCTCAAATATTACCGCCGAGATGTTAGGTTGGGTTAGGTTAGGTTATACTACGTTATTGATGTATATAAAGGTCCCACGGAAACATAGAGGCCAGCAAGCCAGGAATGTTGTCAAATATTACCGCCGAGATGTTACGTTGGTTTAGGTTAGGTTAAATCACGTTATTGATGTATATAAAAGTCCCACGGCGATGTAGAGGCCAACTCGTCAGGAATGTTGTCAAATATTACCGCCGAGATGATAGGTTGGGTTAGGTTACGTTATATTACGTTATTGATGTATATAAATGTCCCACGGAGGCGTAGAGGCCAACTCGCCAGGAATGATGTCAAATATTACCGCCGAGATGATAGGTTGGGTTAGGTTAGGTTATATTACGTTATTGATGTATATAAAAGTCCCACGGAGGCGTAGAGGCCAACTCGCCAGGAATGATGTCAAATATTACCGCCGAGATGATAGGTTGGGTTAGGTTAGGTTATATTACGTTATTGATGTATATGAAGTTCCCACGGAGACGTAGAGGCCAACAAGCCAGGAATGTTGCCAAATATTACCGCCGATATGATAGGTTGGGCTAGGTTAGGTTATACTACGTTATTGATGTATATAAAGGTCCCACGGAAACATAGAGGCCAGCAAGCCAGGAATGTTCTCAAATATTACCGCCGAGATGTTACGTTGGTTTAGGTTAGGTTAAATTACGTTATTGATGTATATAAACGTCCCACGGAGATGTAGAGGCCAACTCGTCAGGAATGTTGTCAAATATTACCGCCGAGATGATAGGTTGGGTTAGGTTAGGTTATATTACGTTATTGATGTATATGAAGGTCCCACGGAGACGTAGAGGCCAACTCGCCAGGAATGTTGTCAAGTATTACCGCCGAGATGATAGGTTGGGTTAGGTTAGGTAATATTATGTTATTGATGTATATGAAGATCCCACGGAGACGTAGAGGCCATCAAGCCAGAAATGTTGCCGAATATTACCGCCGAGATGTTACGTTGGGTTAGGTTAGGGTAAATTACGTTTTGATGTATATAAAAGTCCCACGGAGGCGTAGAGGCCAACTCGCCAGGAATGATGTCAAATATTACCGCCGAGATGATAGGTTGGGTTAGGTTAGGTTATATTACGTTATTGATGTATATAAAATTCCCACGGACACGTAGGGGCCAACTCGCCTGGAATGTTGTCAAATATTACCGCCGAGATGATAGGTTGGTTTAGGTTAGGTTATATTACGTTATTGATGTATATGAAGATCCCACGGAGACGTAGGGACCAACACACCAGGAATGTTGCCGAATATTACCGCCGAGATGTTACGTTGGGTTAGGGTAGGGTAAATTACGTTTTGATGTATATAAAAGTCCCACGGAAGCGTAGAGG
>CAXAJV010000688.1:0-87817 GCA_963969225.1 Xylocopa violacea
TTCGCCGCATACGTTTTGTTCGAGAGAAAGTGAGAAAAAAATGAAAGTTGTATCATTTCTGCCTCTGCGTTTATCGATTTTCAATATTTATAAGATACAAACTTGTTCATTAGCAACGTCATTTCATAACCTGTTAAAATGCAGATTTTAATTTATCCATCGTTATCTTCTTTTATCACGCGGCGATTAAAAAGTTAATTCGCCTAGCGATAACAACAGCAGTCTGAAAAAATATTCTCTACGCCCGCTCATGCGCAGCCACTCTCCACTTTCTGACCTCTCCTCTACGACTTGAAAGTGTTTCTTCAAAAAGATGAAACTTCGATCGTAGCTGCAGATATTTGCTCTTTGAAATTAGACTACGCGTTTCCCGCGTTCATCGCATTTTCCTCGATGAATAATGCAACAATGCCTGTAACATTTTAAACCTGGAATTTTCAACGGTCTAGAAAGCCCTCCCATTATTCGCATCGAATCAATTATCCTGAAATATCGAATCGCCCTTATCGGATTTCGTTTTAATTGTGATAATCCGACTAGATAAGATACAAGCAACCTTGTCCACTGAAGGAAACGGTCGATTAAACGTTCAATTAACCATCAATCCACGAATTATTTAGGGTAACGTTCAATGGGATACAATGATCGCGCGAAATTTCTTCTTTTTCCAGAGAGATGTCTCAGGTGTAGATACTTATTTTCTGGTTTTTTACCACTAGACGATAAATATCAAAAAATGGGGCGGGAAAGTTAGGGGAAAGGAAGGAACGAAACCACTGAAAGGAAAGGACTGAAATTACGCAGAAGTTTGTGGCTTGTTCGAGAAGAAAATTGCCTCATAAACTTTCCTTATCGTGTAAATATAACGCCTCTCTGCTTGTTGCGAGGTAAATATTCAGTTAGGATATCGTAGGCAAAAAGCGAACGCTTTCGTTAATAAGATACTCCGCAACGAGTTCTGGGCACCCAGTTCTCGGAACTTAGTGAAGGAACGTTTAACGCTTGCACGTGTCATCCTATTTTTCACCATCAACTGGGAGGGATATGGAGATTCATCGAGTCTAGAGGAACCAATGAAATTCACGTCGCCGATGATGTTTTTCGGCATCGCATACTTCATCCGCACAGATGCTTACTACACATCATTCACTTTTATTCCAGTGTATCCATCTCGTTCCAAGTTCCATTCCAAACATCGCCGTTTTACTCGAGCCAAAAGGAAAACGAAATTAAAGTCTCGACGGAGAGGTCAAAGAAGGAGGAGCTTGAACTCGCTTTTGAAGTAATTTCCGTCCTTTTGCAACATGGGAATTTTTTTTATGTCGCTGCACACCAATACCATCGACGCGACGTAATGCCCGAGCAATACCGTTATGGCTTTTCCTGCGATGTTGGTCTCGAATCCTTTCAAACCTACCGCACCCATTACAAGTTTCCAATAGAAGGAGCGATCCGGCGTGATGCAATGAAAGGAATAATAATACAAGGGGAACGAGCGAAAAAAGAGAAACGTTAAAGTAAAACAAAGCCAAAAGCGGTCCGAATCGATGCGCTGGCTCCATGAAAAAGCATCCGACGTGTCGTATAACTGTCACGCACCCATCAAAAGAGAAATTCTTTTTCGAAAAATGAATCTGTCCGCCATTTGACAAACCCGATAATCGCGCGTCTTGTCCGACATAGCTACACGATCCGCCGCTATAATTGGATGGCTCGCATCAGTTTTCCCTCACTGTTCGTTCCTGTTGCGGGAACTTGTTCCGGGAATCGCTACGAACCCGATTAACTTCGATGCCTGAATTTAATGAGAACGCGATGCGCGAAACTTTCGGACAACGAAACAGAACCGCGCTGGTTGCAAACACAAAGCAACGCCGAAACGCGTAGTAAGTAATGCTCAATGTGGATTCGATATGAAACTCCCAACTCGCGACGTGACGGCTTGGAAATTTATAATTACTCGTCAAATTTTTTCTTCTATCTCGGTGACAGAACCGAAGTTATGAACCGAAGAAGGGAAAATTCTGCAGCTTCATTCTGCGAGAAGTAACCTGCTCCGCTTAACCGAATCGTAATATTCTACAATTTGTCTTTTATTACTTCCAGCCTCCCCGTGAACCAACTTTCGCAGCAATCTAAAGAACATTACCAAAGAAAACAGCAGATAAGCGGAAGAAGTCGCATTGAAGTACCGTCCCAGCGTCATGACTGGCGCGTCGGGCCTCCCTCCGGGAACTCTTCGAGAAATAAATAAAAGACACAACCCCGGTCCCGTTATTTTCCTCGCCTTTCGCTCCCAGACCATCTACATGGGACACGCGCACACGCGCATACCGGCCAGCACGGGATTAGCTCCTTACGTACGACGACAATAATTTATCAAAGTACTTCTTCCAAGACTAAAAGTGCCAATGCTGACAACCGGTGGAATAAAGAAAACTTCCACTTCTTCCGTTTCTCTCTTCTTTCGGCTTTCTCTCGGCTTTCTTTAATTCCTACCCGCGAGAGAATAATGATCGACGATTTAAACAGTCGCACGCGGCAAAATGAAAGGAACAGGATTCGCGAGGCGTGACGTGGGACAGGGTAAGACGGTTTGGAGGAAACGAGAAAGAGAATGAACGGGAGGGAGAGGGAAGGTAGGGTAGTAGGGAACGAGGCAGGGCTTCGAGGGTGGCGGAGGGTTGATGCGTTCCACAGGAGGGTAGTGTTGATACAGTCGCAGAGCCAGTCAGTAGCTGCTACGACACGGGGCCGCGCGCGCGTGCTCCAACTACTCCAACGGCTCTCTGTCCTACGATGCCGTTGGATTATTGTGGCCGAAGAAATGTGTACGAAGAGTCAAACAAGTGGACGAAAAACCGACCGGCTCGTTTCCCGCGAATCCTGCCGCGGTTCTTCGGCGTTTTATTGAACGATTCCATGAAATTGCTATTGTCACAGTGGTGTTCCGTCACCGATGTGAAAATCGTAAGCATCGTTAAAATATCACTCTGATAACAGAGTACATTGAAGACACGGGTGTAATCGATCGATCCATTGGATAAAACGGGGGGCAAAATTATTCGAGCGAGGAGCAAAAAGAAATTAACTACGGAAATTCATTCGCGGGTAAAGAATGAACACATTGTATAACAAAAACCGTTAAAAACAAAAATGAAACAATGGCGAAAGGGAGAAACTAATCCCCATGCGATTACGCTTAGCGCATGATATAACACGAGAAACAGTTTGGAAGATTACTTCTGAAATTCTCTGGCAATACAGTTTGACGAGACGGAGGTGATTGAAAAATACCACGTTCGTTAAGTGGCAGCTGCCGCGGTTTTATAGCAATTTACGCGACCCTGTGCTTGTCGCGCACGCAAGAACGTTATCGCCGGAGTAATTGCGCCGTAAACTAGTGAATAATTGTCTCAATGAAAATGAAGGAAAAAGAAAAGAGACTGTTTGAAAACTTTTTTCGTAGGTTCGAGTAACATTTTCGAGATAGCGTTACCAGAAGCACGCGTCGGTATAATTTTCTGGTAATGCTTGAAGGAAAGTAAATGTTATCCGTCGTTGACCGTAATCGGTCAGATTAGAGACTTCGAGCGTAAGATCTGTTAAATAGAAATTTAATTACCGAGTAAGCGGTGAAACCAGTCGTAGCTTTCATATCATCGTCGATGCATTTTGTAATTAACATTTTCAGGAAGCCGTTTAAAAAAAGTAAATTTCAAAGTCGGAACACCACGAACCGGGCCCACACTACACAAAGCGTGCAAATCAGATTAAAAAATAATCCCCAAACTTAGAGAAATGAACAGATGTGTCTCGTGGACCAGTTATTCCTGTGGTTTACATTTTTCAACGCATTCATAAATCACTCGTTCCAGAATGCTCAAAGATAATTACTGGAAGTAACGATGAAAAATGTTTATGTCGGTTCAGGAAACAAATCCATTCTGTATCCAATAATCCACCACACATTAGCTTGATAAATTAATTTTTATAAAAAGAAAAAGATATATAATATACTCCATCATGCGAATAACAAATGTTTACATTTTAAAAGATATTTTCTGGCGATAAAAATGTATTATTTGACAATTCTAGCGGAATAGGAAGTCCAGTAAAAATTATACGAATGTTTCCCCACAACCAATTAATGCTGTTAACTGACAGAAGACTTCACTTATTTGTAATTTAATTGAGATTAATTTCGAGGGAAAAACAAACTGATACGTGCACACTGCAACGTTCTATTCTCTTTCACGTCCGTTTAACCGAATCATTTAGAAAGTAATATAAATTTTCATGTCAAAAGTTTCGTAATGCTGCACAGTATATGCGAAGTTTTTTTCAACGTGATGAATTTTTGTACGAAAAAGGAAAAACTAGGCAGACAGACAAAATGGAATGAAAGAAAAAAGCCTATGGCTATCTGGAAAGGCTCCTTTGTTTTTCAATGACATTCCGAAATTGTAATATAATATTATATTCTATTCATCGCGGTTGAAACAGAAACTAACAGTGCTTCAGCAAACTTTCTCTCGGGAACTTTTTACATTAATTATACACCATCTCCATTTAGCCACAGAATAATAGCGAATACCAAACAGATACAATAAAATATCCGTCCGTTTATTCCAATTTGATCGATTCCAATCGTGGTTTCGCGATGAATTATGAGTTAAAATTTGAGAATTAAAAACTTTCTTAATCATAATTATGCAAATTAAAAACTGTAGAGATAGGAAATTCTGATCATTGACTTCCCTGAACTAAATCAGTAATGACCAATAGACTAGATCCAAAAAAATATGTAAATACCACTGTACACCATACAGTTTCATCAGCAATAGACAGTGCCATTTGTGCCATTCGAATACAGCATGAACTCATCGCATTATTAACCACCATCCTTGGCTTGATTCTCAATTACTACAGAACGTGGGATTTAATTACTCAATGCGTCATTTATATTTATTATACACAGGTTTCGCCAACACCTACAGCTTTTGTCAAAATTGTACACGGTTCGAACCTGAAAAGTGTTTCG
Source organism: Xylocopa violacea (assembly GCA_963969225.1). Taxonomy (NCBI): domain Eukaryota; kingdom Metazoa; phylum Arthropoda; class Insecta; order Hymenoptera; family Apidae; genus Xylocopa; species Xylocopa violacea. The sequence goes on from CAXAJV010000688.1 coordinate 5,045, forward strand.
CGAAGAATTATGACTTAAAATTTGAGAATTAAAAACTTTATTAATCATAATTATGCAAATTAAAAACTGTAGAGATTTGAAATTCTGATCATTGACTTCCCTGAACCAAATCAGTAATGACCAATAGAATAGATCTCGTAGAAAAGATCCTCGAACGCCCACAAAACGAACGTCCGTTCTCCGTCAGGCGTTCGACAGAGTAGCCATCCAGACGTCCGTCAGCGCCACTTGGAACCGTCGAGTGGCAACGGTGCAAGGCGTCGCGTTCTCAATATCGATCGTTGTCGAGTTACTTCCTAGACAATCCGTGATCCAATTCCAGATAGAGTCGGACAAAACTACGCTAGACCAGGTAACGGTTCCTCGTCGAGGGACGCAACAGATAACGCGACCACATCCCTCATTACAATGCGCTGCGTAACAGTTCGTCGCGTTTGAAAAAACACGGGGAGCGGTCGAAAAATCACAGCGACGAGAAAGGGAGGGAGGCATAATGAAATGGAAATAGATTTTCGTGGCCACCACCGCGGAGCAACAGGTACGCCTCGTAACGAATTATCGCGGGCGCGATAAACGGTAATTCGAACGGAGAAAGGAAGCTCCACCAGCCACCGAAGACACGAGAACCAAGAAGGGCGCGACGTGTCAAAGTTTTTAATTAGTTCGCGAAGCGATCGGGTCGCTATCGGAACGCGAGTGGCTCGTTGCAAATCAAAAGCAATTTACACTTTTGCTGCTTTGGCACCGACTGGTCCATGCCCTGTAGATTCTCCGACGAAATTATCCAATCAGAGAATCCCGATAGTTCCGAGGCTGCTGGCGCGGCTTTTTCAAATAGGCTTTCGATCTCGTCGACATGTAAACGTAAGAAAATTGCCCTGCCTCAAGTTCGACTCGGAATTTTATCGAGAAGCAGTCGCGACACATAGACGATTTCGCGAATATTTGCGAAAGAAAAATAAGGATCCCAAGCCTAGGAGAAACATTTGTAATCGTGACAAAAGTTTTAGAAGCAAACAGGAACCGTACCACTGACGACAAAGGGGTAACTGCTAACGAACAGTGGCCAAAAGCAAATGTTGCTTACTTTCCTTCCCGATGAGCTCTCTTGGGAGGAGCAAAGCTAGGTAGAAATTTTCCATGACATTCGAGTAAATCCGGAATATCGCGAGACTACCAAACGAATCAACAGTTCCACGTGGAACGAACGATTACACCGGTTACCCCGCAAACAAGTCACCATCCACGATCACCCATTCATCACTCTAAACTTCCGCAGCGCCGTGTCAATCTCCACTCTTCGTTTCTTTATCCGATCGCAGAACTTCAGCAATTAGTATCAGACCAGCGGAACTCTCAGCGAAAGTGAAACGGATCGAACTTTCTTGCTCCAAAACAGCCGGTTCCAGTGGCCCCATAAAGGCCGTGGCACCATCGACTACCATCACGATGTACCATCCAACGCCGCAACGCAACGTAACTAGAAACCATGGACTTGAAGAAAGCGGACCACCGATCTCCCATTGAGGAGCGACCATAGCCGCTCTGAACTGCAAGTTCCACTCGAACCCACCACCCGATGCAAACGCAGGACAACGTGTGAAGCCGTTCGCAAGCTCAACCATTCACAATTATGAAGTCATGAAGCTTCTGTTACCTGCCGTGCTGATATACATGTGCTCGGCCAACAGCGAGCCGGGCGATAGATGGTTATTGAGCTCCGAGCAGGTTCGACTCGACGACGACGGCGACGATTACTCCAATAGTGAGTCGATCGATCGTGAAAAAATTAATCAGGAACTTCGCCGAGACTTTCCACCCCGGGCTGGTCCATCGATGCGGAAAGGGATCGCGCTCGTTTGAGGGCGCGACACGAGCGTGGCTTCCGGTTCGAGAACCCGGAAACTCATCATCTGATTCGATACGGCCGCAGATAGTTCCGATCTATGGACCCGAGCGCGCAGGTTCTCGTCGCCTGACCAGTGAAGAAGAAGGCGGTCGTCGAGGGCAACCTCTTCCTCGGAGGGTTTATGCTGTTATGCCGTAGGGCGGAGTACAAGCATTGGAGGCGAGGCTTTACACCCTGGATAACCTCAATGAGGGCGAAGGCATTCTGCCGGGTGTGAAAATCGGGGCGCACATCCTTGACGATTGTGATAAGGACACGTACGGTCTGGAGATGGCGGTGGATTTCATAAGAGGTGAGTAACTGAGAATAGCGAGGTCGCTAAGCTTACGTTTTCTCCATTTTTTCGTATGCTAACGATCTGCGCGTTGCGCAGAAGGTAAAACGGTTCACCCTCAGAAACTCGAGTATATTTCCGTCGACATGGAGAATTAATTCGTTGTGATTTTTAAAAACCTTGAGAGACCGTCGAATTTTGAACGCGGAAATAGATTGATAATGGATGTTTGTTGTTTCGCACATTTTTTTGCAGAAAATCAAATAGAAAGGAAAAACTTTTATCTCGAGTTATATGAAGCTACGTTCAATCGTGAGATTCGTAAACATTGTAAAACAGCATTGAAATTTATGGACTGTATCCTATGCATTCCGAATGTTTGTTCAGCCGATATACAAGCGACTAAAGCTGATTTAGAATAAAAGAATCAAAGCGACTTTCGAACAATCCTGCAGTTTGCCGCTGAGCAATTAAACAAATATATTATAACATCATATATTAATAAATCAGAGTGTTACTTCGCGCGCTAATGGAGAGGGACGCGCGGCAAGGTCGCAATATTAAAACAACCTAACAATTTTCCTGAATCGTTAGCCCAGATGCTTCTTGCAGTTGCGACGATAAACCGTGAAAGCGGGACGGGAAGATAATCATGCTGGCAGCGCATCGCTCGCTTCGAAATTATCACGACCAAACGCCGTTTACGACCTTCCTGTTTGCGAAGTACGAAATTTCACTGATAAATAGAATCACGGGAAAGAGAAACGACAAGGGTTTGTTGGAATTTCTATTTTCTGTGTTTTTGTGGTTCCTCACAGTCGGCGCTCACGAAATATTCAGAGAACAAAATCAGAAATTAACGGGAGAACGAACGGAAAGAAGGAGAACGTACGAAAGAAAAAATAATGCATGGGTATGCATGGGTATGCATGGGTATAATAAAAGGCAGAAAAGAACGAACAATGAGATTGTTTCAGTGTTACAGCTTAAATGCGAAACTGTAAGTAAGAAGCATGAGGAAATGGACTTCTAAAGTCCATTAATTCAATATCGCGCATTTGTCGCGGGGAAAAGGTGTAGTAGACACTGAAGTTTCGCGAAACCACGGTGTAGTAAACCACGCCACTGGAGAACAGATGCGTAAAGGATGTCGTCAACTTTTAAGCTTTTACGACGCAACAGAGGTAGCTAGAAGATTGCTATAATTAGCACAATTGTCCATTAGATTTAGTTCAGAAGTGACAGCTGGAGAACCATCGAGAACTTTCGCGACATAACCCTTTTCCCCAATTAGCATATCCCTTCACTTATAGCTAATAATTAGTGTACCACCATCGAATCGAGTCAAGACTGAATTACGAAACTAGACAAATTTCAGACAACGCTCAATTACGTTTAAAAATAATAGTGAAAAGCACGCGTAAGGTATTCGTTTGCAGAAAACATTCGATTAATCTTCATAGCGTCTGCGATCAATAGCGCACCGAATAATTAACCAACCCTCCTCAATATTTCGCCAACTTTCGAAAAAGAGATTACGTTCATTCATTATCGCAAGTCGTTATCAAAAGTCGTTCGAATTAGAGAGGATTTGACACCGCAGATTCAGGACTGCATCCCTTCTGCATCCCATTATGGGATGACCAGGAGCAATTAAAAGTCGCACTGAATAGACACCAGAGATTCGATTAAACCGCACAAAGGACTGATGCAAATAGAAACGGAAGAATTGCTTATAGTAACGTACTCACGCTTGCACGTAGATGTGACGCAACATAAATTATTTACAGACTTTCCCAGGTCTCTGACCACATCATCCTCGTTCACAGCTATTATGACGCCAACTGACGGGGATAATAATGATGTCAAACTGAGCAGCGTAAAACAATGAACAATTATTTATCCATCGATTCGTCAGGGAATGATATACATATGTACATACTTGTTCCTGACCCACAAATTCTACAAATTTTACTTCGTTTATTATTTCTTGTTGCAAACCAGGATGAGATCATGTTTCGACGAACAAAATTGAGTGTAACAACGATCGTGCTATTACTGAATGTAGAATTACTCTCAATTCTTTGTTACTTCATTTAAATAGGCTAGTATTTGGCCATTTTTTTACGAGATCCTTGAAACGTACGAACATACAGTAATTTTACGACGTAAGCGGTTATGTAACCAATGTAACGTTACAATTAACTAATTATGGGATACGCCGATGTTTAATGATCAACTACGATTTCAAACTATCTAGTAACTCGACTCCAATTGCATCGGAACCCACACCCCGCTGAAAGCATGCTACGCCTTTCTACCTTGCGCCTTCACAAGTATTTAGGTCTCTATCAACCAATTATTCAATTCATATAATGAAGCTGTTGTCACGTGTTAAAATTTTCCAAAATTTCCCAATTTCTCTCACTCGATATCACACTCCACATTTATTTTCGATTAAAAATATATTTCTAATTTATGCGGAATCTTCATTCGTAAACTTACTTCGTTCGCTCAAATAACAGCCGCTATTTTGAAGCAGCCAGTGTCTCCCTTTGGATTTAATACACCGCGCCCACAGGCCTTAAAACTTCGTTCGTAGTCGAAGCACGCTCCGGCGTAATTTGATCAGTGCTAGTCGTATCTTCTGAGTGTAGTAGGAAACCCAAATGAGACTGGCGCAACTGAATTTTACCCGGTCAGCAACGTTTTCGGTATGCGTCTCGTAAAAACGAACACGGTTCCTCACCTAAATATCCCGCATCGCTCAGTGTTTGTCTTGGCCGAGCTGTTGAATTATTTCTTCGCTGTTGTAGGATATTTAAACAGGCTTGCGCGCGGTAGCTGCCTCCGCGGTTACATTAAAATTCCTTAAGTCCTTGAATTTTCGCGAAAATCCGTCGCGATACGCGCCCGGCTTGCCGCCAGCACTCTTTTCCATTACGAATCAGACTTTCAATTCGCTAATGGTGCTTAACGATTTAAACAGGTCCATCGAGGGAGCATTAACTCATTTGTCAGGGAGAGCGTCCATTATACGTCCCATAATTCATAATGAATGGCGTCTCGCTCCTAAGGAATATTATTACTTTACTTTTAATTCTATCGCTTTACATGTCGATATTTCTCGGACATTTTACAAGCCTCATCGAGAGAGAGAGAGAGAGAGAGAGAGGGAGAGAGAGGGAGAGAGAGAGGACAGAATGTGTAATTGCTAATAAAAGAAAATTGGTAAAGGAATTAATTTGAAGAGAAAATGTTAAGAAAGCCCTCTATTCGCTGAAATGCGATTAAAATATTTCGCATCGGTGAAAAGGATTGAGAATTCCGCTTCCATTAGCCAGAATGACCCGATACGATAAAATTTTGTCTAAACGATCAGGAATTTCGTTCGAAATTATACATAAAACGAATCCTCTTATACTTTCTGTATTGAAAACTGATAAAAATCAAGTAAAAAGCATCAACTGTATCTCCATGCTTAATGAATGATAAAAACATTATTGATTTTTTTGTTGCTCGTCAAAATACATCGAATATAAAGGAAGCAAATTATCTTTCTATACCTTTCCACGCTGCAATAAATTATACGAATCTAACAATAGATATTTGAGGTAAAAGTTGTATTTCTCCTCTGCCGACGAATAATTTGTCATAAAAGGAAGAAGGAACAAGGAATTTAAAAAAGGAGAACACTATCTCGAAAGGAAAAATATATGAACATTAATTGGCGAAAAAGGAAGGAATAATTATTTGGAAAGACGCCAAGCGTCGCATCCATTGAAATCTCTCGACGGCAGCAATGGACAACGATTAATTACCGCTTTATCATTCCACCGGGCCATTAAAATTCGAAACGCGGTAACGCGACGCATTCTGGCGTTTTCCTTGCATATCCCTCCTACATTATTGCCTCTGACCGGTTAAAAAAAAATTCATTCCGATTGCTACATCTAGAACGATTTTGTTACGTCAAACGTTATTCCGCGAATAGCGCTGATCAAAATTCATGGTACGAACGAGGATGTAACGTAAAAATGTTAAATAAATAAATCGTTTATCTCTGATATTTGATTAAAATTCGTATTATAGGAGGAGAATTTAAAAAATGTAATACCTTTCGAATTCGTGAAAAGTAATTGAACTGGAAGTTTAATAAAAATTCTATGAGAGATTTTTTTGAAATTTTAGCTCGTTTCAAACGTGAATGGTGATTTCATTTTACTGGATTTGACAAATTTTATTGCCAATTACGCTGGGCGCCGTTAATATCAACACAGTGTCAATAAGTGATTAAATGAATCCAATTTTATCGGCTCCAGATACGGTATATCCGCCCTTAGGTGTTGAATTTGGGGGAAGAGTATAGACGCATTTCATATCGCTCCGTGCATTTTCGAGTTTTCGAGTGGAAATCTTGAGAATTCGAATACAAGCTACGGCTTAATCGAATTTGGTAAGTATCGCGTGAAATCCAGACGTAAAAATCTGGAATTCTTTCGGTATTAGGGTCGAATAATAGCGAATTTCGTGCTCGGATTCGATATCTTTCACGGCTAAGACACGTGCGCGGTCGTTCGCCATTTCCAAATCTAAGTTCGAGTCGTGGAGGCTGCTGACAACGTCGTGGGAGAACTGAAGAGGAAGAGGATATCGGAAGCTACACCGGTCAACACCTCAAGAAGTGTAAGAAGTGCGGAAAGTGCTGATTAAAAGCTATTAAAGAACGGGAAGAAGGCGATGTGGTGCGGTAGAGAGTGAAGATAATTATCGCGCGCGCGTAATAATAACTCACAAAACGGGATATTAATCGCCAAAAACAACGATAAAAAGAGTTGAAATAGTAGACTGAGCGCCAACGTGCGTTCACTATCAGCAAACTTTACCTTTCGCGAGGGACAAAGGTGCAGAGGTGTAAGTGAGTAGTCAATAGATCGCAAGTATCAATCTGTCACGGTGATGAAGGACCCGTAGTGCGAGAGAGACAGCATCTCAATAAGGATTATAATTCGTGATACGTCACGAATTTAAAAGTAAATAAAAACTCTAATAAATTCGTAACGCACCGAAGAAAGACAACAAATAAGCGCAGTGAGTGCGAACACGCACTGTAAACAGAATGACACAGAATTGTAAATAACAATCGTACATCAAGTGCAATAAAAGTAGTTTTGATTATAAATAAATTAAAACTACCGGATGGGTGAAAATAAACATGAAAAGTTAAAAGAAAAAAGACTTGTGCCCACGCTGACAGAAGGGGGTCGGGCAGATAAGTGTTTCACGGCAGGGGAGCTCTTGACCCACCGCGGAAAGTGTTCTCAAAAGTCGACTGTCACTGACCTACCTCTCAAGTGCCAACCTGTTTACCTACAAAAAAGGGGGACAGGAAGGCAACAAATAGACAGTGTAGAGGGGGTAAACACTCGTCGGCGTCGCACGCATGTCGACAAGTCAAAACAGGTTAAAAATCTCGTTAAATACGGAAGCTTTACATCCTGTGCAGTTTGCAGTGAAGTAAATAAACACTTTCTACATGCAAATGTATGATAAGTGAAACAAACATAGGGAAGATACAACAGAATCAATTCCAAACAAAGAAAGACAGAATAAAAATATTACATGCATTACAAAAAGTTAAAGTGATTGGTATAAAAGATATTGTTTAACAAACTGCAGTAAGTGTGTAATATTAAGAATACCAAGACGTGGGTAGAGTGTTTGTAATCCTCTCCATATCTGTAACACAAACAATTATAAGAATTCACTAAAAATGCACATATAGATATATATTGTGAAGTGAGAAACTATAACTGAAGAGAAAGAACTAAGTGTCTAGCAGACATAACAAAGATAGGTTAAAGGCTGTTTAATACATACTTAAAACGAAATCTGATTCACGCGTACTATAGAAAAATGAATAATAAGGAGCTCTTGGTGTGAATAAAGCTCATTGCACACCTAAAACAAAGAATTTCAAGAATTAGAAGAAGAAGAAGGAAACAATCTGTTTACATGTCAAAAAACGAACATATCATACCTCTGTAAATAGAAAGTCTAGAATACAGTTCCTACGTGCGGGTTGGGGATAAATCACTCCAAGCGTGCCTAAAACAGGCAATAAGTACTAAGATAATTAACGGTGCATAAAGCTGAGAGAAGAGAAGAGAAGATTTGTAACAAGTGCGTAGTGGGAAGGATGCAAACAATACCATACGTACCTAAACAGATAAAAATGCAAACAATCAATGCGAGAGTTTCAAATTAGAACAAAGCAGGCAGTTTTTATACCGGTAAACCCGCCAATAAGACGGACAACAAAGCTGGTAATAAAATGGAAACCAGTAAAAAGAGCAGCGGTGACAACAGGATCACCAAATATTTTAGAAAGGAAATAAAAGAGCTGCTTAAAGACGACGCCGTCCCGACAACTAGCAAGGGAATGAGTGGCGGCAAAAAATAGAGCACTCCATCGTTGGAATGGCGGTGGAAAACAGGTTTGCCGCCCTAGATATCGAAGGAGATTCAAATGAAAATGAATCTAGCCTGGAGGAGGCGATGGACACAGCTTAAAATTCACCCCGCTGTGTCAAATACTACAAGTGAATGTGCACCATGCTGCCAAAGCACAGGACTTAGTAATAAGCGAAATGAAGCGCAGCATGGTGGAACTTATAGTCATCGCAGAACCGTATCGGATACCATTGAGTCAATATTGGATCGAGGATACAAGCCTATAACCAAAATAGCAAATGGAAACAGCTACATCGCGGTGAACTGGGTGGAATACGTGGTGGTGGGTGTGTACGCACCGCTGAATTAGCCGTTGAGCGATTAAGAGCGCTTACTGGATGAAATATGGAGCGCAATTAAAAACATTTGGAACCGCCAAGTATTTGTACTTGCAGATTTCAATGCGCATGCAGTCATGTGACATTCGAAAAGCACAATAGATCGCGGTCACTCGATGCTGAAGTGGACGAATGCTGCAAACTTACAGATCCTAAATCGTGGAGCGGAAGCAACGTGCTCGCGATTTCAAGGAGATAGCATAGTAGATATCTCCCTGGGAAATGCTCTCGCAGCGAAAAAAGTGCAAAATTGAGAAGTCGACAACATGGACAATCTGTCGGACCATAAGTGTATTTGGATACAGATTTCCACAGCCCAAGCAAAACGCCTCAGAAATTCTTGATAGCAGCACCACGTAAGAAAATGGGCCGTTAAGAAGCTGAACGACGATTATATGCGGGTTGCTGCTTTATCCGCAACATGGACTCGAAAAAAAGAAGGTCCAGTGAATGTGGACGAGGAAATAGCAGAATTAATGGATTCCGTGACAGCGGTGTACAACGCTTGCATGCTACGTACAAAACCCAATGTGCAAAGACGACCTGCGTATTGGTGGAAGGAAACAATATAGCGAATTTGTGCAGAATGTACGCTAACGCGCCACCAGTACAAAAGAGAGAAGGTTCGCCGGTCCATGAGAAACATAGAAAACATCCTGCGGTGCAACGAAAGCTATAAAAATAAGAAAAACAAGCTGCAGTCCGCAATATCTGACTCCAAGACACGGGCACGGGAGCGACTAATGTCCATCTTGCAAGAGGATCCGTGGGGGCGTCCATACAAAATGGTAATGGACAAACTAAGACCATGGGCGCCTCCTATATCAGAAGCGATGCAACCAAATTTCCTGGAGCGGGTTGTTGAGAATCTGTTTCCACGAGAGGAAAATGGCGCAACCAGAGATCGCCCGCGCAGTGCAAAAACTTAAGGGAAAGAGCACTGCGCCAGGCCCGAATGTAGTTCCTGGCTGAACTTGGCTAGAAATTCTAGGTTTCTTTGCCCGACGGCTGCAGAGGATCTTCACGGAATGCTTGCAGACCGGAAAATTTCTAAGAAAGTGGAAATCTGGCAGAATGTTCTTGCTGAAAAAGCCCGGAAGGCCGGAAGAAGATCCGTCTGCTTATCGTCCGATCGTTCTGCTGGACAAGATAGGAAAAATCTTCGAAAGAGTAATTCACCGGAGACTCGTTCAGCATTTTACGACGAGAGGACGAGATTAGCGGATTGCCAGTACGGTTTCAGGGAAGGTCGATCCGTAATCGATGCGATAAGAAATGTAAAGTCGATTGCAGAAACAGCCACAAAAAACGGGGGAATTGCTTTTGCGGTATCTTTTGACATAAAGAATGCCTTCAATTCCCTCTCGTGGGCGGCCATACGTGGAGCAATGATTTTCCGGAATACCTACGTATGGTAATAAATAACTACCTGAGCGATAGAACCATTACTTACAATGGAAAAGACAGATACTTTGAGAGGGTGGTCAATTGCGGTGTGCCGCAGGGATCGGTTCTTGAACCGTTACTGTGGAACATCGGATATAACATAGCTATCTTTCAGCCACTTCCGATAGGAGTACATATTACATGTTATGCCGATGACACGCTAGTACTTGCCACTAGAAGCAACGAAAGCAGGACCATCTGTCGTGCAGAAGGGGGAGTGGTATCGGTAACGATGAAGTTCCGTGAACTTGGCTTTCAGATTGCCGCGGAAAAAACAGAAGTTTTACTCTTGATTGACCCGCGTGACAATAAGAAGAGCTGAATGCCGAGAGATCAAAAAAATTGCGAATACAACTGTTGAGGTAAAAAAAGATATTAAATATCTTGGACTTCACCTCGATAGCAAGTGGAATTTCGAGTCGCATTTTGCCAGATTGGCGCCCAGATTGGATGGTGCGTCACTACATTTTAGCCACATTATGCCAAATCTCGGTGGTCCGAACGCAAATTTCAAACGGTTGTACGGCAGCATCGTATACAGCGAAGTATCGCTCTATAGGGTGCGCCCGTATAGAGCGAAGTTCTTGTCGCGAGTAAAAAGAATTTGAAAACGGTGCGTAGACCGTGGAGAGAGGTTGCGATAAGAGTATACAGGACGATCTCGTACGATGCAGCAACGACATTGGCGGGATTGGCGCCGATCGAACTTCTCGTGGAAGAAAATACCTTCGCATATAATAATATGCGAGAAGAAATCGACGTTAGCAGAAAGGAACCTCGAATGTTGGGAAGATGCATCTTGATGACGAAGTGAAAGCAAACCATGAGCCGTCACACGAACCATTAGACGATAAGTTTGCTCCGTCAAAATCTCAAGAGATGGACGGAAAGAAAAAGCGGCGTGCTCACGTACAGAATGACGCAGATATTCACCGGGATATTTTGCGTCATTTCTGAAGCGGATAGGCAAAGAAAACACGTCATTGTGCCCCCATTGCGAAGAGGAGGACGACAGCGGGTGTCACACGCTACAGCGCTGTCCAGCACGGGAGCTGCCACGACGCGCTCTGGTAAGCGAGGTAGGGCCAGATTTAACTCTGAGCAGTATCTTTGATAAAATGATGCTAAAACAGAGTTCCTGGCAGGCAATGGCATTGTTTTGTGATAAAGTCACGGCTTTGAAGGAAGCGGAAGGAAGGAGGAGGAAGGAGGAGGAAGGAGGAGGAAGGAGGAGGAAGAGCGCGAACTCTCTGCCCGGCGTGTCCTGCGTGGTCGGCGTCGTACACGTCTGCCGCGTCCAACCGTGCGAGCCGGGGCTGTTGTTTCCTGAAAAGGTACAACAGTTCAGCTTCAAAGATCCTTTCGGTAGGCTGGTCTTCTCCTGCATTGCTACTATGACGCTAGTGGCAAGCTCAACGGAGACGCGATCTTCGCGGATCATGCGAAGACGAAGAAGAAGCTTCGCTGAAGACAAAAACAATGATATATACACGGAAGAGTTCCATCGTTGGAAACCACAGACCGAAGAAAGAAGAAAAACCCCAAGAGGAAAGTGGTGAACAATGCGTATAGTGCGAGCGCGAACAATCTCGTGTGCGTGAGTGCGCGAGAATTTCGTGTGTGTGAATGCGCGAGGTTTTCGTGTACGGGAGTCATCATGACAAACATTTGCAAAATGACAACCGAAAGCGAGGCAAGCTACTGGCAATGGATAAACAAATGAAGAAAGAAGACATTGCGTGGCAGACAGTTGCTGAATACATAATGGTCCGCAACTGGTCGACGACAAATGAAGAAGAGGAAAAATAAAAGTAGACGGAGAGTTACCGACACCTGAATGTTTAATAACCAAGGTCGGTAACTCAAGAAGATTCATGTAACCAAACGACAGAGGAAGAACAGAAGTTACCGACGACGGAAGACACTGTAACCACGGTGGGTAACTCAAAGAAAAAAAAAAGAAATGGACTTAGATTATCATGCTCGTACAAAACACGTAGACTCAAAAGATTCGGGATCAACCTTTGAGCCATTGCACGCGTATTGCGAGATGCGGAGATAAACGGGTGATCACGTCTATCTCCCACATGCCAGTGCGTGCACTGCTCAGAAGAGAGTCTCCTGAAAACATTCGGAGACTCTCAGCGCGGGGGGGGGGGGCTGATGTAAACGATGTTAAGTGCCGGGCCTCCTCCACATATTTGTGCGCTATGATGAGCACTGTTGGGTTTTAGTCAGTAAGAGTCTGGCATAACCACCTAGCAAATTAATCCAAGTCGAGTGGAATCTATGAACATTTCCCAACGAAAAAAAAGGTGTCGAATTTGGAGGCTGGAGAACTCCTGCAGCGGTTACTAATGCCCCGGAGCCACTATGCAGTTATATGAACCCAATTCTGAAGGGCCTAGGTATGGCATCTCTGGCCATCTGATTCGAATTAGGAGCCCGGATAACCGTTGGAACAGCTAATAATAACACAGCGTCAACAGGTGATTAAATGATACCAACTCTTATGGCCCCAGTTACGGTATGTCTACTCCTATGTGTCGAAGTAGGGGGCTGTGGAACTCCTGGAACAATTACTAATGCCGCAGAGCCAATAATAAGTTATATAAACCCGACTCTGCAGATCGTAGATACGGCATCTCCGGCCATGGAATTCGAATTGCGCGCGCGGAAAACTGTTGGAGCCGTTAATGACAACATGGAGTCAATAGGTGATTAAATGAAACCAATTCTTGAGGACACAGTTAGGGCATGTCCGCTAATATAGTCGAATTAGGCGGCTGTAGAACTCCTGAAGCGATTACTGATTCCCCAGAGCCAATAAGAGGTTATTTAAACCCAACTCTGCAGGGAATAGGTATGGCATCTCAGGCCATGGGATTATGTTTCCACCGATATGAAGGAACCGACACGCCTGGAATCTTGTAAAACACTACCACCGAGAGGCTAGATGGGTTAGCTTAGGTTATATTACGTTATAGACGTATATAATGTTCCCACCGAGAAGTAGGGGCCGTCCCGCCTGGAATGTTGTGAAATACTACATTCGAGATGTTAGGTTGCCTTAGGTTAGGATATACAACGTTATATACGTATATAATGCCCCGCGGAGAAATACGCGCCGACACGACCGAGATTCTGTAAAACATTACCAGCGAGGGTCTAGATGGGTTAGGTTAGGTTATATTACGTTATAGACGAATATAATGTTCCCACCGAGTAGTAGAGGCCGACCGGCCTTGAATGTTGTAAAATTCTACATTCGAGATGTTAGGTTGCCTTAGGGTAGGATGTGCAACGTTGTAGACGTATATAATGTCCCCACGGAGAAGTACGGACCGATACGACCGGGATTCTGTAAAGCATTATCACCGAGGAGCAAGACGGGTTAGGTTATGTTATATTACGTTATAGACGCATATAATGTTCCCACCGAGAAGTAGGTTCCGACCCGCCAAGAATGTTGTAAAATACTACATCCGAGATGTTAGGTTGCCTTAGGTTAAGATATATAGCGTCATAGACGTATATAATGTCCGCACCGATACGTACGGGACGACAAGAACGAGATTCTGTAAAACATTAAGAGCGAGGGGCTAGATGGGTTAGGTTATGTTATATTACGTTATAGACGTATATAATGTTCCCACCGAGAAGTGGGGCCGACCCGCCAGGAATGTTGTGAAATACTACATTCGAGATGTTAGGTTGCCATATGGTAGGATATACAACGTTATAGACGTATATAACGTCCGCACCGAGATGTACGGGACGACACGAATGGGATTCTGTAAAACATTACCAGCGAGGGACTAGATGGGTTAGGTTAGGTTATATTACGTTGTAGACGTATATAATGTTCCCACCGAGAAGTAGGTGCCGACCCGCCAGGAATGTTGTAAAATACTACATTTGAGATGTTAGGTTGCCTTAGGTTAGGATATATAACGTTATAGACTTATTGAATGTCCGCACCGTGACGTACGGGACGACACGAACGGGAGTCTGTAAATCATTACCGCCGACGGTCTAGATGGGTTAGGTTAGGTTATATTGCGTTATGGAAGAATATAATGTTCCCACCGAGAAGTAGGGGCCGACCCGCCAGGCATTTTGGAAAATACTACATCCGAGGTGTTAGGTTGCCTTAGGCTAGGATATATAACGATATTGACGTATGTAATGATCGCACCGATAAGTAGGGGCCGACGTGCCAGGAATGTAGTAAAATATTACACCCGAAATGTTAGGTTGCCTTAGGTTAGGATATATAACGTTATTGACTTATATAATGTTCCCACCGAGAAGAAGGGGCCGACGCTCCATGAATGTTGTAAAATATTACATTCGACATGTTAGGATGCCTTAGGCTAGGATATATAGCGTTAAAGACGTATACAATGTTCCCACCGAGAAGAAGGGGCCGACGCTCCAGGAATGTTGTAAAATATTACATTCGACATGTTAGGTTGCCTTAGGCTAGGATATATAGCGTTAAAGACGTATACAATGTTCCCACCGAGAAGTAGGGTCCGAGGAGCCAGGAATGTTGTAAAATATTTCGTTCGACATGTTAGGTTGCCTTAAGCTAGGATATATAGCGTTATAGAAGTATATAATGTTCCCACCGAGAAGTAGGGATCGAAGTGCCGGAAATGTTGTAAAATATTACATTCGACATGTTAGGTTGCCTTAGGCTAGGATGTATAGCGTTATAGATGAATATAATGTCCCCACCGAGAAGTAGGGGCCGACACGCCAGGAATGTTGTAAAATATTACATCCGAGATGTTAGGGTGCATTAGGAGAGGATATATAGCGCTACAGACGTATATAATGATACCACAGTGAAACAGGTACTTGCATGCCAGGAATGTTGTAAAATATTACGGTAGAGATGTTAGGTTGCCTTAGGTTAGCATATATATCGTTATTGACTTATATAATGTTCACACCGAGAAGTAGGGCCGACGCGCCAGGAATGCTGTAAAATATTACATTCGACATGTTAGGATTGCCTTAGGATAGGATATATAACGTTATAGACGTATATGATATTCCCACCGAGAAGTACGGGCCGACACGCCAGGAGTGTTGTCAAATGTTACCCCCGAGATGTTAGGTTCCCTTAGGTTAAGATATATAACGTTATAGACGTATATAATGTTCCCACCGAGAAGTTGGGGCCGGCACGCCAGGAATGTTGTTAAATATTACACACGACATGTTAGGTTGCCTTAGGCTAGGATATATAGCGTTAAAGATGTATATAATGTTCACACCGAGAAATAGGGGCCGACACGCCAGGAATGTTGTAAAACAATACATCCGAGGTGTTAGGTTGCCTTAGGTTAGGATATATAAAGTTATAGACGTATATAATGTTCCCACCGAGAAGTAGGGGTCGGCGCGCCAGGAATGTGGTAAACTATTACATTCGACATGTTAGGTTGCCTTAGGCTAGGATATATCATGTTATAGACGTATATAATGTTCCCACCGAGAAGTAGGGGCCGTCGCGCCAGGAATGTTGTAAAATATTACATCCGAGATGTTAGGTTGCCTTAGGCTAGGATATATAACGTTATAGACTTATATACTGTTCCCTCTGAGCAGTCGGTGCCGACGCGCCAGGAATGTTGTAAAATATTACATCCGAGATGTTAGGATTGCCTTAGGGTGGGATATATAACGTTATAGACGTATATAATGTTCCCACCGAGAAGTAGGGGCCGGAGCGCCACGAATGTAGTAAAATATTACATCCGAGATGTTAGGTTGCCTTAGGCTAGGATATATAACGTTATAGACTTAAATGTGTTCCCTCCGAGAAGTCGGTGCCGACGCGCCAGGAATGTTGTAAAATATTACATCCGAGATGTTAGGATTGCCTTAGGCTTGGATATATAACGTTTATAGACGTATATAATGTTCCCACCGAGAAGTAGGGGTCGGCGCGCCAGGAATGTAGTAAAATATTACATCCGAGATGTTAGGATTACCACAGGCTAGGATATATAACGTTATAGACTTAAATACTGTTCCCTCCGGGAAGTCGGTGCCGACGCGCCAGGAATGTTGTAAAATATTACATCCGAGATGTTAGGATTGCCTTAGGCTGGGATATATAACGTTATAGACGTATATGATGTTCCCACCGAGAAGTAGGGGCCGGCGAGCCAGGAATGTTGTAAAATATTACGCTCGACATGTTAGGTTGCCTTAGGCAAGGATATATAGCGATATAGACGTATGTAATGTTCCCACCGAGAAGTAGGGGCCGGCGGGCCAGGAATGTAGTAAAATATTACATCCGAGATGTTAGGTTGCCTTAGACTAGGATATATAACGTTATAGACGTATATAATGTTCCCACCTAGAAGTAGGGGCAGACGTGCCAGGAATGTAGTAAAATATTACATCCGAGACGTTAGGTTGCCTTAGGTTAGGATATATAACGTTATTGACTTATATAATGTTCCAACCGAGAAATAGGGGCCGACGCGCCAGGAATGTTGTAAAATATTACGCACGACATTTTAAGTTGCCTTAGGCTAGAGTATATAGCGATATAGACGTATATAATGTTCCCACCGAGAAGTAGGGGCCGGCGGGCCAGGAATGCAGTAAAATATTACATCCGAGATGTTAGGTTGCCTTAGGCTAGGATATATAACGTTATAGACGTATATAATGTTCCCACCTAGAAGTAGGGGCAGAAGTGCCAGGAATGTAGTAAAATATTACATCCGAGATGTTAGGTTGCCTTAGGTTAGGATATATAACGTTATTGACTTATATAATGTTCCAACCGAGAAATAGGGGCCGACGCGCCAGGAATGTTGTAAAATATTACGCTCGACATTTTAGGTTGCCTTAGGCTAGAATATATAGCGATATAGACGTATATAATGTTCCCACCGAGAAGTAGGGGCCGGCGCACCAGAAATGTAGTAAAATATTACATCCGAGATGATAGGTTGCCTTAGGCTAGGATATATAACGTTATAGCCGTATATAATATTCCGACCGAGAAGTAGGGGCCGGCGAGCCAGGAATGTTGTAAAATATCACGCTCGACATGTTAGGTTGCCTTAGGCTCGGATATATAGCGTTATAGACGTATATAATGTTTCTACGGAGAAGTAGGGGCCGACGTGCCAGGAATATAGTAAAACATTACATCCGAGATGTTAGGATGCCTTAGGTTAGGATATATCACGTTATAGACGTATATAACGTTCCCACCGAGAAGTAGGGGCCGAAGTGCCGGGAATGTTGTAAAATGTTACATTCCACATGTTATGTTGCCTTAAGCTAGGGTATATAGCGTTATAGACGTATATAATGTTACCAACGAGAAGTAGGGGCCGAAGTGACGGGAATGCTGTAAAATATTACATTCGACATGTTAGGATTGCCTTAGGCTAGGATATATAGCGTTATAGACGTATATAATGTTCCCAACGAGAAGTAGGGGCCGAAGTGACGGGAATGCTGTAAAATATTACATTCGACATGTTAGGATTGCCTTAGGCTAGGATATATAGCGATATAGACGTATATAATGTTCCCACCGAGAAGTAGGGGCCGGCGCGCCAGGAATGTATTAAAATATAACATCCGAGATGTTAGGTTACCTTAGGCTAGGATATATAGCGTTATGGACGTATATAATGTTCCCACCGGAAAGTAGGGGCCGACGAGTCAGGAATGTCGTAAAATATTACGCTCGACATGTTAGGTTGCCTTAGGCTAGGGTATATAGCGATGTAGACGTATATAATGTTCCCACCGAGAAGTAGGGGTCGGCGCGCCAGGAATGTAGTAAAATATTACATCCGAGATGTTAGGATTGCCATAGGCTAGGATATATAACGTTATAGACGTATATAATGTTCCCACCGAGAAGTAGGGGCCCGCGCGCCACGAATGTAGTAAAATATTACATCCGAGATGTTAGGTTGCCTTAGGCTAGGATATATAACGTTATAGACTTATATACTGTTCCCTCCGAGAAGTCGGTGCCGACGCGCCAGGAATGTTGTAAAATATTACATCCGAGATGTTAGGGTTGCCTTAGGCTGGGATATATAACGTTATAGACGTATATAATGTTCCCACCGAGAAGTAGGGGCCAGCGCGCCAGGAATGTATTAAAATATAACATCCGAGATGTTAGGATTGCCTTAGGCTAGGATATATAACGTTATAGACGTATATACTGTTCCCACCGAGAATGAGGTGCCGACGCGCCAGGAATGTCGTGAGATATTACATTCGACATGTTAGCTTGTCTTAGGCTCGGATATATAGCGTTTTAGGCGTATATAATGTACCCACCGAGAAGTAGGTGCCGAAGCGCCAGGAATGTTGTCAACTATTACATTAGAGATGTTAGGTTGCCTTAGGTTAGGATAAACAACGTTATAGACGTATATGATGTCCCCATCGAGAAGTAGGCGACGAAACGCCAGGAATGTTTTAAAATATTACATCCGAGATGTTAGGTTGCCTTAGGCTAGGATATATATATTTGTAGACGTAAACAATGTTCCCACCGAGAAGTACGGGCCGACACGCCAGGAATTTTGGAAAATACTACATCCGAGATGTTAGGTTGCCTTAGGTTAGGATACATAACATTATAGACGCATAGAATGTCCCAACCGAGACGTACGGGACGACACGAACTGGATTCTGTAAAACATTACCAGCGAGGGGCTAAATGGGTTAGGTTAGGTTATATTGCGGTATAGACGTATATAATGTGCCCACCGAGAAGTAGGGGCCGACCCGCCTGGAATGTTGTAAAATACTACATTTGAGATGTTAGGTTCACTTAGGTTAGGATGTATAACGTTATAGACGTATATAATGTCCGCACAGTTACGTACGGGTGACACGAACGGGATTCTGTGAAACATTACCAGCGAGGGTCTAGATGGGTTAGGTTAGGTTATATTACGATGTAGACGTATATAATGTTCCCACCGTGAAGTAGGCGCCGACCCGCCTGGAATGTTGTAATATCCTACATCCGAGAAGTTAGGTTGCCTTAGGTTAGGATACATAACGTTCTAGACGCATATAATGTCCCCACCAAGAAGTACGGGCCGACACGACCGGGATTCTGTGAGACATTACCAGCGAGGGGCTAGATGTGATAGGTTAGGTTATATTACCTTATAGACGTATATAATGTACCCAGCGAGAATTAGGGGCCAACCCGAGTGGAATGTTGTAAAATACTACATTCGAGATGTTAGGTAGCCTTAGGTTAGGATATATAACGTTATAAACGTATATAATGTCCGAACTGTGACGTACGGGGCGACACGAACGGGATTCTGTGAAACATTACCAGCGTGGGTCTAGATGGGTTAGGTTAGGTTATATTATGATATAGAGTTATATAATGTTCCCACCGAGAAGTAGGTTCCGCCCCGCCAGCAATGTTGTAAAATACTACATCCGAGATGTTAGGTTGCCTTAGGTTAGGATATATAACGTTATAGACGCATACAATTTCCCCACCGAGACGTCCGGGACGACACGAAATGGATTCTGTAAAACATTACCAGCGAGGGGCTAGATGGGTTAGGTTAGGTTATATTACGTTATGGACGTATATAATGTTCCCACCGAGAAGTAGGGGCCGACCCGAGTGGAATGTTGTAAAATACTACATTCGAGATGATAGGTTGCCTTAGGTTAGGATATATATGTTATGGACGTATATAATGTCCGAACTGTGACGTACGGGGCGACACGAACGGGATTCTGTGAAACATTACCAGCGTGGGTCTAGATGGGTTAGGTTAGGCTATATTATGATATAGACATATATAATGTTCCCACCGAGAAGTAGGGGCCGACCGCCAGGAATTTTGGAAAATACTACATCCGAGATGTTAGATAGCCTTGGGTTAGGATATATAACGTTATAGACGCATACAATGTCCCCACCGTGACGTACGAGTGACACGAACTGGATTCTGTAAAACATTACCAGCGAGGGGCTAGATGGGTTATGTTAGGTAATATTACGTTGTAGACGTATATAATGTTCCCACCGAGAAGTAGGGGCCGACCCACCAGGAATGTTGTATAATACGACATCCGAGATGTTAGGTTGCCTTAGGTTAGGATATATAACGTTCTAGACGCATATAATGTCCCCACCGAGACGTACGGGACGACACGAAGTGGATTCTGTAAGAAATTACCAGCGAGGGGCTAGATGGGTTAGGTTAGGTTATATTACGTTATGGACGTATATAATGTTCCCACCGAGAAGTAGGGGCCGACCCGAGTGGAATGTTGTAAAATACTACATTCGAGATGTTAGGTTGCCTTAGGTTAGGATATATAACGTTATAGACGTATATAATGTCCGAACTGTGACGTACGGGGCGAGACGAACGGGATTCTGTGAAACATTACCAGCGTGGGTCTAGATGGGTTAGGTTAGGTTATATTATGATATAGAAATATATAATGTTCCCACCGAGAAGTAGGATCCGCCCCGTCAGCAATGTTGTAAAATACTACATCCGAGATGTT
The DNA here is from genome assembly GCA_963969225.1 of Xylocopa violacea. NCBI lineage: Eukaryota > Metazoa > Arthropoda > Insecta > Hymenoptera > Apidae > Xylocopa > Xylocopa violacea. The sequence continues at coordinate 26,097 of CAXAJV010000688.1, forward strand.
AGGTTGCCTTAGGTTAGGATATATAACGTTCTAGACGCATATAATTTCCCCACCGAGAAGTACGGGCCGACACGACCGGGATTCTGTAAAACATTACCAGCGAGGGGCTAGATGGGTTAGGTTAGGTTATATTACGTTGTAGACGTATATAATGTTCCCACCGAGAAGTAGGAGCCGACCCGCCAGGAATGTTGTAAAATACTATATTTGAGATGTTAGCTTGCCTTAGGTTAGGATATATAACTTTCTAGACGCACATAATTTCCCCACCGAGAAGTACGGGCCGACACGAACGGGATTCAGTGAAACATTACCAGCGAGGTTCTAGATGAGTTACATTAGGTTATATTACGATATAGACTTATATAATGTTCCCACCGAGAAGTAGGTTCCGCCACGCCAGGAATGTTGTAAAGTACTATATCCGATATGTTAGGTTGCCTTAGGTTAGGATATATAACGTTATAGACGCATACAATTTCCCCACCGAGACGTACGGGACGACACGAACTGGATTCTGTAAAACATTACCAGCGAGGGGCTAGATGGGTTAGGTTAGGTTATATTACGTTGTAGACGTATATAATGTTCCCGCCGAGAAGTAGGGGCCGACCCGCCAGGAATGTTGTAAAATACTACATCCGAGATGATAGGTTGCCTTAGGTTAGGATATATAACGTTATAGACGCATACAATGTTCCCACCGAGACCTACGGGACGAGACGAACTGGATTCTGTAAAACATTACCAGCGAGGGGCTAGATGGGTTAAGTTAGGTTATATTACGATATAGACTTATATAATGTTCCCACCGAGAAGTAGGTTCCGCCCCGCCAGGAATGTTGTAAAATACTACATCCGATATGTTAGGTTCCCTTAGGTTAGGATATATAACGTTAGAGACTCATACAATGTGCCCACCGAGACGTACGGGACGACACGAAGTGGATTCTGTAAAACATTACCAGCGAGGGGCTAGAGGGGTTAGGTTAGGTTATATTACGTTACGGACGCATATAATGTTCCCACCGAGAAGTAGGGGCTGACCCGCCAGGAATTTTGGAAAATACTACATCTGCGATGTTAGGTTGCCTTAGGTTAGGATATATAACGTTATAGACTTATATAATGTCCGAACTGTGCCGTACGGGCCGACACGAACGGGATTCAGTGAAACATTACCAGCGAGGTTCTAGATGAGTTACATTAGGTTATATTACGATATAGACTTATATAATGTTCCCACCGAGAAGTAGGTTCCGCCCCGCCAGGAATGTTGTAAAATACTACATCCGAGATGTTAGGTTGCCTTTGGTTAGGATATATAACGTTCTACACGCATACAATGTCCCCAACGAGACGTACGGGACGACACGAACTGGATTCTGTAAAACATTACCAGCGAGGGACTAGACGGGTTAGGTTAGGTTATATTATGTTGTAGACGTATATAATATTCCCACCGAGAAGTAGGGGCCGACCCGCCAGGAATGTTGTAAAATGCTACATCCGATATGTTAGGTTGCCTTAGGTTAGGATATATAACGTTAGAGACGCATACAATGTCCCCACCGAGACGTACGGGACGACACGAAGTGGATTCTGTAAAACATTACCAGCGAGGGGCTAGATGGGTTAGGTTAGGTTATATTACGTTGTAGACATATATAATGTTCCCACCGAGAAGTAGGGGCCGACCCGCCAGGAATGTTGTAAAATACTATATTTGAGATGATAGGTTGCCTTAGGTTAGGATATATAACTTTCTAGACGCACATAATTTCCCCACCGAGAAGTACGGGCCGACACGAACGGGATTCAGTGAAACATTACCAGCGAGGTTCTAGATGAGTTACATTAGGTTATATTACGATATAGACTTATATAATGTTCCCACCGAGAAGTAGGTTCCGCCACGCCAGGAATGTTGTAAAATACTACATCCGAGATGTTAGGTTGCCTTAGGATAGGATATATAACGTTATAGACGTATATAATGTCCGAACTGTGACGTACGGGGCGACAAGAACGGGATTCTGTAAAACATTACCAGCGAGGGACTAGATGGGTTAGGTTAGGTTATATTACGTTGTAGACGTATATAATGTTCCCACCGAGAAGTAGGGGCCGACCCGCCAGGAATGTTGTAAAATAATACATCCGATATGTTAGGTTGCCTTAGGTTAGGATATATAACGTTAGAGACGCATACAATGTCCCCACCGAGACGTACGGGACGACATGAACTGGATTCTGTAAAACATTACCAGCGAGGGGCTAGATGGGTTATGTTAGGTAATATTACGTTGTAGACGTATATAATGTTCCCACCGAGAAGTAGGGGCCAACCCACCAGGAATGTTGTAAAATACGACATCCGAGATGTTAGGTTGCCTTAGTTTGGGATATATAACGTCATAGACTTATATAATGTCCGCACCGAGGCGTACGGTACGACACGAATGGGATTCTGTAAAACATTACCAGCTAGGGTCTAGATGGGTTAGGTTAGGTTATATTACATCATAGACGTATATAATGTTCCCACCGAGATGTAGGGGCCGACCCGCCTGGAATGTGGTAAAATACTACATTCGAGATGTTAGGTTGCCTTAAGTTAGGATATATAACGTTATAGACTTATATAATTTCCGCAGCGAGACGTACGGGACGAAACGAACGAGAATCTGCAAAACATTACCAGCGAAGGTCTAGATGGGTTAGGTTAGATTATATTACGTTATATACGTATATAATGATCCCACCGAGAATTAGGGGCCGACACGCCAGGAATGTTGTGAAATACTACATTCGAGATGTGAGGTTGCCTTAGGGTAGGATATACAACGTTACAGACGTATATAATGTCCCTGCCGAGAAGTACGGGCCGACACGACCGGGATTCTGTAAAACATTATCACCGAGGGGCGAAATGGGTTAGGTTAGGTTATATTGCGATATAGACGTATATAATGTGCCCACCGAGAAGAAGGGGCCGGCCCGCCTGGAATGTTGTAAAATACTACATTTGAGATGTTAGGTTGCCTTAGGTTAGGATATATAACCTTATAGACCTGCATAATGTCCGCACCGTGACGTACGGGGCGACACGAACGGGATTCTGTGAAACATTACCCCCGAGGGGCTAAATGGGTTAGGTTAGGTTATATTACGTTATGGACGAATATAGTGTTCCCACCGAGAAGTAGGGGGCCGACCCGCCAGGAATTTTGGAAAGTACTACATCTGAGATGTTAGGTTGCCTTAGGATAGGATATATAACGTTATAGACGCATAGAATGTCCCCACCGAGACGTACGGGACGACACGTACTGGATTCTGCAAAACATTACCAGCGAGGGGCTAGATGGGTTAGGTTTGGTTATATTACGTTATGGACGAATATAATGTTCCCACCGAGAAGTAGGGGCCGACCCGCCAGGAATTTTGGAAAATACTACATCCGAGATGTTAGGTTGCCTTAGGTTAGGATATATAACGTTATCGACGCATACAAAGTCCCCACCGAGACGTACGGGACGATACGAGCTGGATTCTGTAAAACATTACCAGCGAGGGGCTAGATGGGTTATTTTAGGTAATATTACGTTGTAGACGTATATAATGTTCCCACCGAGAAGTAGGGGCCGACCCGCCAGGAATGTTGTAAAATACTACATCCGAGATGTTAGGTTACCTTAGGTTAGGATATATAACGTTCTAGACGCATATAATTTCCCCACCGAGACCTACGGGACGACACGAACTGGACTCTGTAAAACATTACCAGCGAGGGGCTAGATGGGTTAGGTTAGGTTATATTACGTTATAGAGGTATATAATGTTCCCACCGAGAAATCGGGGCCGACCCGCCAGGAATTTTGGAAAATACTACATCCGAGATGTTAGGTTGCCTTAGGTTAGGATATATAACGTTACAGACGTATATAATGTCCGCACCGTGACGTACGGAGCGACACGAACGGGATTCAGTGAAACATTACCAGCGAGGGGCTAAATGAGTTAGGTTAGGTTATATTGCGGTATAAACGTATATAATGTGCCCACCGAGAAATCGGGGCCGACCCGCCAGGTATTTTGGAAAATACTACATCCGAGATGTTAGGTTGCCTTAGGTTAGGATATATAACGTTACAGACGTATATAATGTCCGCACCGTGACGTACGGGGCGACACGAACTGGATTCTGTAAAACATTACCAGCGAGGGGCTAGATGGGTTAGGTTAGGTTATATTACGTTATGGACGTATATAATGTTCCCACCGAGAAGTAGGTTCCGCCCCGCCAGGAATGTTGTAAAGTACTACATCCGAGATGTTAGGTTGCCTTAGGTTAGGATATATAATGTTATAGACGTATATAAGGTCCGCACCGTGACGTACGGGACGATACGAACTGGATTCTGTAAAACATTACCAGCGAGGGGCTAGGTGGGTTAGGTTAGGTAATATTACGTTGTAGACGTATATAATGTGCCCACCGAGAAGTAGGAGCCGACCCGCCTGGAATGTTGTAAAATACTACATTTGAGATGTTAGGTTGCCTTAGGTTAGGATATATAACGTTCTAGACGCATATAATTTCCCCACCGAGAAGTACGGGGAGACACGACCGGGATTCTGTAAAACATTACACGCGAGGGGCTAGATGGGTTAGGTTAGGTTATATTACGTTATAGACGTATATACTGTACCCAACGAGAATTAGGGGCCGACCCGAGTGGAATGTTGTAAAATACTACATTCGAGATGTTAGGTTGCCTTAGGTTAGGATATATAACGTCATAGACTTATATAATGTCCGCACCGAGACGTAGGGGACGACACGAACGGGATTCTGTAAAACATTACCGCCGAGGGGCTAGATGGTTTAGGTTAGGTTAAATTACGTTATGGACGGATATAATGTTCCCACCGAGAAGTAGGGGCCGACCCGCCAGGAATGTTGTAAAATACTACATCCGAGATGTTAAGTTGCCTTAGGTTAGGATATATAACGTTATAGACGCGTACAATGTCCCCACCGACACGTACGGCACGCCACGAACGGGATTCTGTAAAACATTACCGCCGAGGGGCTAGATGGGTTAGGTTAGGTTATATTACGTTATGGACGAATATAATGTTCCCACCGAGAAGTAGGGGCCGACCCGCCAGGAATTCTGAAAATACTACATCCGAGATGTTAGGTTGCCTTAGGTTAGGATATATAACGTTATAGACGCATACAATGTCCCCACCGAGACGTACGGGACGATGCGAACTGGGTACTGTAAAACATTACCAGCGAGGGGCTAGATGGGTTAGGTTAGGTTACATTACGTTGTAGACGTATATAATTTGCCCACCGAGAAGTAGGGGCCGAGCAGCCAGGAATGTTGGAAAGTACTACATCCGAGATGTTAGGTTGCCTTAGGATAGGATATATAACGTTATAGACGCATACAATGTCCCCACCGAGACGTACGGGACGACACGTACTGGATTCTGCAAAACATTACCAGCGAGGGGTTAGATGGGCTAGGTTTGGTTATATTACGTTATGGACGTATATAATGTGCCCACCGAGAAGTAGGAGCCGACCCGCCTGGAATGTTGTAAAATACTACTTTTGAGATGTTAGGTTGCCTTAGGTTAGGATATATAACGTTCTAGACGCATATAATTTCCCCACCGAGAAGTACGGGGAGACACGACCGGGCTTCTATAAAACATTACCCGGGAGGGGCTAGATGGGTTAGGTTAGGTTATATTACGTTATGGACGAATATAATGTTCCCACCGAGAAGTAGGGGCCGACCCGCCAGGAATTTTGGAAAATACTACAGCCGAGATGTTAGGTTGCCTTAGGTTAGGATATATAACGTTATAGACGCATATAATATCCCCACCGAAACGTACGGGACGATACGAACTGGATTCTGTAAAACATTACCAGCGAGGGGCTAGATGGGTTAGGTTAGGTTATATTACGTTGTAGACGTATATAATGTTCCCGCCGAGAAGTAGGGGCCGACCCGCCAGGAATGTTGTAAAATACTACATCCGAGATGTTAGGTTGCCTTAGGTTAGGATATATAACGTTATAGACGCATACAATGTTCCCACCGAGACCTACGGGACGAGACGAACTGGATTCTGTAAAACATTACCAGCGAGGGGCTAGATGGGTTAGGTTAGGTTATATTACGATATAGACTTATATAATGTTCCCACCGAGAAGTAGGTTCCGCCCCGCCAGGAATGTTGTAAAATACTACATCCGATATGTTAGGTTGCCTTAGGTTAGGATATATAACGTTATAGACGCATACAATTTCCCCACCGAGACGTACGGGACGACACGAAATGGATTCTGTAAAACATTACCAGCGAGGCGCTAGATGGGTTAGGTTAGGTTATATTACGTTATGGACGTATATAATGTTCCCACCGAGAAGTAGGGGCCGACCCGAGGGGAATGTTGTAAAATAATACATCCCAGATGTTAGGTTGCCTTAGGTTAGGATATATAACGTTATAGACGCATACAATGTCCCCACCGAGACGTACGGGACGACACGAACTGGATTCTGTAAAACATTACCAGCGAGGGGCTAGATGGGTTATTTTAGGTAATATTACGTTGTAGACGTATATAATGTTCCCACCGAGAAGTAGGGGCCGACCCGCCAGGAATGTTGTAAAATACTACATCCGAGATGTTAGGTTACCTTAGGTTAGGATATATAACGTTCTAGACGCATATAATTTCCCCACCGAGACCTACGGGACGACACGAACTGGACTCTGTAAAACATTACCAGCGAGGGGCTAGATGGGTTAGGTTAGGTTATATTACGTTATAGAGGTATATAATGTTCCCACCGAGAAATCGGGGCCGACCCGCCAGGAATTTTGGAAAATACTACATCCGAGATGTTAGGTTGCCTTAGGTTAGGATATATAACGTTACAGACGTATATAATGTCCGCACCGTGACGTACGGGCCGACACGAACTGGATTCTGTAAAACATTACCAGCGAGGGGCTAGATGGGTGAGGTTAGGTTATATTACGTTATGGACGTATATAATGTTCCCACCGAGAAGTAGGTTCCGCCCCGCCAGGAATGTTGTAAAGTACTACATCCGAGATGTTAGGTTGCCTTAGGTTAGGATATATAACGTTATAGACGTATATAATGTCCGCACCGTGACGTACGGGGCGACACGAACGGGATTCAGTGAAACATTACCAGCGAGGGGCTAAATGAGTTAGGTTAGGTTATATTGCGGTATAAACGTATATAATGTGCCCACCGAGAAATCGGGGCCGACCCGCCAGGTATTTTGGAAAATACTACATCCGAGATGTTAGGTTGCCTTAGGTTAGGATATATAACGTTACAGACGTATATAATGTCCGCACCGTGACGTACGGGGCGACACGAACTGGATTCTGTAAAACATTACCAGCGAGGGGCTAGATGGGTTAGGTTAGGTTATATTACGTTATGGACGTATATAATGTTCCCACCGAGAAGTAGGTTCCGCCCCGCCAGGAATGTTGTAAAGTACTACATCCGAGATGTTAGGTTGCCTTAGGTTAGGATATATAACGTTATAGACGTATATAATGTCCGCACCGTGACGTACGGGGCGACACGAACGGGATTCAGTGAAACATTACCAGCGAGGGGCTAAATGAGTTAGGTTAGGTTATATTGCGGTATAAACGTATATAATGTGCCCACCGAGAAATCGGGGCCGACCCGCCAGGTATTTTGGAAAATACTACATCCGAGATGTTAGGTTGCCTTAGGTTATGGTATATAACGTTATAGACGCATACAATGTCCCCACCGAGACGTACGGGACGACACGAATGGGATTCTGTAAAACATTACCAGCTAGGGTCTAGATGGGTTAGGTTAGGTTATATTACATTATAGACGTTTATAATGTTCCCACCGAGATGTAGGGGCCGACCCGCCTGGAAGGTGGTAAAATACTACATTCGAGATGTTAGGTTGCCTTAGGTTAGGATATATAACGTTATAGACTTATATAATTTCCGCAGCGAGACGTACGGGACGACACGAACGAGAATCTGCAAAACATTACCAGCGAAGGTCTAGATGGGTTAGGTTAGATTATATTACGTTATATACGTATATAATGATCCCACCGAGAATTAGGGGCCGACACGCCAGGAATGTTGTGAAATACTACATTCGAGATGCGAGGTTGCCTTAGGGTAGGATATACAACGTTACAGACGTATATAATGTCCCTGCCGAGAAGTACGGGCCGACACGACCGGGATTCTGTAAAACATTATCACCGAGGGGCGAAATGGGTTAGGTTAGGTTATATTGCGATATAGACGTATATAATGTGCCCACCGAGAAGAAGGGGCCGGCCCGCCTGGAATGTTGTAAAATACTACATTTGAGATGTTAGGTTGCCTTAGGTTAGGATATATAACCTTATAGACCTGCATAATGTCCGCACCGTGACGTACGGGGCGACACGAACGGGATTCTGTGAAACATTACCGCCGAGGGGCTAAATGGGTTAGGTTATGTTATATTACGTTCTGGACGAATATAGTGTTCCCACCGAGAAGTAGGGGGCCGACCCGCCAGGAATTTTGGAAAGTACTACATCCGAGATGTTAGGTTGCCTTAGGATAGGATATATAACGTTATAGACGCATACAATGTCCCCACCGAGACGTACGGGACGACACGTACTGGATTCTGCAAAACATTACCAGCGAGGGGCTAGATGGGTTAGGTTTGGTTATATTACGTTATGGACGTATATAATGTTCCCACCGAGAATTAGGGGCCGACCCCAGTGGAATGTTGTAAAATACTACATTCGAGATGTTAGGTTGCCTTAGGTTCGGATATATAACGTCATAGACTTGTATAATGTCCGCACCGAGACGTACGGGACGACACGAACGGGATTCTGTAAAACATTACCGCCGAGGAGCTAGATGGGTTAGGTTAGGTTATATTACGTTATGGACGTATATAATGTTCCCACCGAGAAGTAGGGGCCGACCCGAGGGGAATGTTGTAAAATAATACATCCCAGATGTTAGGTTGCCTTAGGTTAGGATATATAACGTTATAGACGCATACAATGTCCCCACCGAGACGTACGGGACGACACGAACTGGATTCTGTAAAACATTACCAGCGAGGGGCTAGATGGGTTATTTTAGGTAATATTACGTTGTAGACGTATATAATGTTCCCACCGAGAAGTAGGGGCCGACCCGCCAGGAATGTTGTAAAATACTACATCCGAGATGTTAGGTTACCTTAGGTTAGGATATATAACGTTCTAGACGCATATAATTTCCCCACCGAGACCTACGGGACGACACGAACTGGACTCTGTAAAACATTACCAGCGAGGGGCTAGATGGGTTAGGTTAGGTTATATTACGTTATAGAGGTATATAATGTTCCCACCGAGAAATCGGGGCCGACCCGCCAGGAATTTTGGAAAATACTACATCCGAGATGTTAGGTTGCCTTAGGTTAGGATATATAACGTTACAGACGTATATAATGTCCGCACCGTGACGTACGGGCCGACACGAACTGGATTCTGTAAAACATTACCAGCGAGGGGCTAGATGGGTGAGGTTAGGTTATATTACGTTATGGACGTATATAATGTTCCCACCGAGAAGTAGGTTCCGCCCCGCCAGGAATGTTGTAAAGTACTACATCCGAGATGTTAGGTTGCCTTAGGTTAGGATATATAACGTTATAGACGTATATAATGTCCGCACCGTGACGTACGGGGCGACACGAACGGGATTCAGTGAAACATTACCAGCGAGGGGCTAAATGAGTTAGGTTAGGTTATATTGCGGTATAAACGTATATAATGTGCCCACCGAGAAATCGGGGCCGACCCGCCAGGTATTTTGGAAAATACTACATCCGAGATGTTAGGTTGCCTTAGGTTAGGATATATAACGTTACAGACGTATATAATGTCCGCACCGTGACGTACGGGGCGACACGAACTGGATTCTGTAAAACATTACCAGCGAGGGGCTAGATGGGTTAGGTTAGGTTATATTACGTTATGGACGTATATAATGTTCCCACCGAGAAGTAGGTTCCGCCCCGCCAGGAATGTTGTAAAGTACTACATCCGAGATGTTAGGTTGCCTTAGGTTAGGATATATAACGTTATAGACGTATATAATGTCCGCACCGTGACGTACGGGGCGACACGAACGGGATTCAGTGAAACATTACCAGCGAGGGGCTAAATGAGTTAGGTTAGGTTATATTGCGGTATAAACGTATATAATGTGCCCACCGAGAAATCGGGGCCGACCCGCCAGGTATTTTGGAAAATACTACATCCGAGATGTTAGGTTGCCTTAGGTTATGGTATATAACGTTATAGACGCATACAATGTCCCCACCGAGACGTACGGGACGACACGAATGGGATTCTGTAAAACATTACCAGCTAGGGTCTAGATGGGTTAGGTTAGGTTATATTACATTATAGACGTTTATAATGTTCCCACCGAGATGTAGGGGCCGACCCGCCTGGAAGGTGGTAAAATACTACATTCGAGATGTTAGGTTGCCTTAGGTTAGGATATATAACGTTATAGACTTATATAATTTCCGCAGCGAGACGTACGGGACGACACGAACGAGAATCTGCAAAACATTACCAGCGAAGGTCTAGATGGGTTAGGTTAGATTATATTACGTTATATACGTATATAATGATCCCACCGAGAATTAGGGGCCGACACGCCAGGAATGTTGTGAAATACTACATTCGAGATGCGAGGTTGCCTTAGGGTAGGATATACAACGTTACAGACGTATATAATGTCCCTGCCGAGAAGTACGGGCCGACACGACCGGGATTCTGTAAAACATTATCACCGAGGGGCGAAATGGGTTAGGTTAGGTTATATTGCGATATAGACGTATATAATGTGCCCACCGAGAAGAAGGGGCCGGCCCGCCTGGAATGTTGTAAAATACTACATTTGAGATGTTAGGTTGCCTTAGGTTAGGATATATAACCTTATAGACCTGCATAATGTCCGCACCGTGACGTACGGGGCGACACGAACGGGATTCTGTGAAACATTACCGCCGAGGGGCTAAATGGGTTAGGTTATGTTATATTACGTTCTGGACGAATATAGTGTTCCCACCGAGAAGTAGGGGGCCGACCCGCCAGGAATTTTGGAAAGTACTACATCCGAGATGTTAGGTTGCCTTAGGATAGGATATATAACGTTATAGACGCATACAATGTCCCCACCGAGACGTACGGGACGACACGTACTGGATTCTGCAAAACATTACCAGCGAGGGGCTAGATGGGTTAGGTTTGGTTATATTACGTTATGGACGTATATAATGTTCCCACCGAGAATTAGGGGCCGACCCCAGTGGAATGTTGTAAAATACTACATTCGAGATGTTAGGTTGCCTTAGGTTCGGATATATAACGTCATAGACTTGTATAATGTCCGCACCGAGACGTACGGGACGACACGAACGGGATTCTGTAAAACATTACCGCCGAGGAGCTAGATGGGTTATGTTAGGTTATATTACGTTATGGACGAATATAATGTTCCCACCGAGAAGTAGGGGCCGACCCGCCAGGAATTTTGGAAAATACTACATCCGAGATGTTAGGTTGCCTTAGGTTAGGATATATAACGTTATCGACGCATACAAAGTCCCCACCGAGACGTACGGGACGATACGAGCTGGATTCTGTAAAACATTACCAGCGAGGGGCTAGATGGGTTATTTTAGGTAATATTACGTTGTAGACGTATATAATGTTCCCACCGAGAAGTAGGGGCCGACCCGCCAGGAATGTTGTAAAATACTACATCCGAGATGTTAGGTTACCTTAGGTTAGGATATATAACGTTCTAGACGCATATAATTTCCCCACCGAGACGTACGGGACGATACGAACTGGATTCTGTAAAACATTACCAGCGAGGGGCTAGGTGGGTTAGGTTAGGTAATATTACGTTGTAGACGTATATAATGTGCCCACCGAGAAGTAGGAGCCGACCCGCCTGGAATGTTGTAAAATACTACATTTGAGATGTTAGGTTGCCTTAGGTTAGCATATATAACGTTCTAGACGCATATAATTTCCCCACCGAGAAGTACGGGGAGACACGACCGGGATTCTGTAAAACATTACCCGCGAGGGGCTAGATGGGTTAGGTTAGGTTATATTACGTTATAGACGTATATACTGTACCCAACGAGAATTAGGGGCCGACCCGAGTGGAATGTTGTAAAATACTACATTCGAGATGTTAGGTTGCCTTAGGTTAGGATATATAACGTCATAGACTTATATAATGTCCGCACCGAGACGTAGGGGACGACACGAACGGGATTCTGTAAAACATTACCGCAGAGGGGCTAGATGGTTTAGGTTAGGTTAAATTACGTTATGGACGGATATAATGTTCCCACCGAGAAGTAGGGGCCGACCCGCCAGGAATGTTGTAAAATACTACATCCGAGATGTTAAGTTGCCTTAGGTTAGGATATATAACGTTATAGACGCGTACAATGTCCCCACCGACACGTACGGCACGCCACGAACGGGATTCTGTAAAACATTACCGCCGAGGGGCTAGATGGGTTAGGTTAGGTTATATTACGTTATGGACGAATATAATGTTCCCACCGAGAAGTAGGGGCCGACCCGCCAGGAATTCTGAAAATACTACATCCGAGATGTTAGGTTGCCTTAGGTTAGGATATATAACGTTATAGACGCATACAATGTCCCCACCGAGACGTACGGGACGATGCGAACTGGGTTCTGTAAAACATTACCAGCGAGGGGCTAGATGGGTTAGGTTAGGTTACATTACGTTGTAGACGTATATAATTTGCCCACCGAGAAGTAGGGGCCGACCAGCCAGGAATGTTGGAAAGTACTACATCCGAGATGTTAGGTTGCCTTAGGATAGGATATATAACGTTATAGACGCATACAATGTCCCCACCGAGACGTACGGGACGACACGTATTGGATTCTGCAAAACATTACCAGCGAGGGGTTAGATGGGCTAGGTTTGGTTATATTACGTTATGGACGTATATAATGTGCCCACCGAGAAGTAGGAGCCGACCCGCCTGGAATGTTGTAAAATACTACTTTTGAGATGTTAGGTTGCCTTAGGTTAGGATATATAACGTCGTAGACTTATATAATGTCCGCACCGAGACGTATGGGACGACACGAACGGGATTCTGTAAAACATTACCGCCGAGGGGCTAGATGGGTTAGATTAGGTTAAATTACGTTATGGACGAATATAATGTTCCCACCTTGAAGTAGGGGCCGACCCGCCAGGAATGTTGTAAAATACTACATTTGAGATGTTAGGATGCCTTAGGTTACGATATATAACGTTATAGATGCATACAATGTCCCCACCGAGACGTACGGGACGACACGTACTGGATTCTGTAAAACATTACCAGCGAGAGGCTAGATGGGTTATTTTAGGTAATATTACGTTGTAGACGTATATAATGTTCCCTCCGAGAAGTAGGGGCCGACCCGCCAGGAATGTTGTAAAATACTACATCCGAAATGTTAGGTTGCCTTAGGTTAGGATATATAACGTTCTAGACGCATATAATTTCTCCACCGAGAAGTACGGGGAGACACGACCGGGATTCTGTAAAACATTACCAGCGAGGGGCTAGATGGCTTAGGTTAGGTTATATTACGTTATGGATGTATATAATGTTCCCACCGAAAAGTAGGGGCCGACCCGCCTGGAATGTTGTAAAATACTACATTTGAGATGTTAGGTTGCCTTAAGTTAGGATATATAACGTTATAGACGTATGTAATGTCCCCACCGAGAAGTATGAGCCAACACGAACTGGATTCTGTAAAACATTACCAGCGAGGGGCTAGATGGGTTAGGTTAGGTAATATTACGTTGTAGACGTATATAATGTTCCCACCTTGAAGTAGGGGCCGACCCGCCTGGAATGTTGTAAAATACTACATTTGAGATGTTAGATGCCTTAGGTTAGGCTGTATAACGTTATAGACGTATATAATGTCCGAACCGTGACGTACGGGGCGACACGAACGAGATTCTGTGAAACATTACCAGCGTGGGTCTAGATGGGTTAGGTTAGGTTATATTATGAAATAGACTTATATAATGTTCCCACCGAGAAGTAGGTTCCGCCCCGCCAGGAATGTCGTAAAATACTACATCCGAGATGTTAGGTTGCCTTAGGTTAGGATATATAACGTTCTAGACGCATATAATTTCCCCACCGAGAAGTACGGGGAGACACGACCGGGATTCTGTAAAACATTACCCGCGAGGGGCTAGATGGGTTAGGTTAGGTTATATTACGTTATCGACGTATATACTGTACCCAACGAGAATTAGGGGCCGACCCGAGTGGAATGTTGTAAAATACTACATCCGAGATGTTTGGTTGCCTTAGGTTAGGATATATAACGTCATAGTCTTATATAATGTCCGCACCGAGACGTACGGGTCGACACGAACGGGATTCTGTAAAACATTACCGCCGAGGGGCTAGATGGGTTAGGTTAGGTTATATTAGGTTATGGACGTATATAATGTTCCCACCGAGAAGTAGGGCCGACCCGCCAGTAATTTTGGAAGTTACTACATCCGAGATGTTAGGTTGCCTTACGTTAGGATATGTAACGTTATAGACGTATATAATGTTCCCACCGAAAAGCAGGAGCCGAAGCGCCAGGAATGATGTAAAATACTACATCCGAGATGTTAGGTTGCCTTCGGTTAGGATATATAACGTTATAGACGCATACAATGTCCCCACCGAGACGTACGGGACGACACGTACTGGATTCTGTAAAACATCACCAGCGAGGGGCCAGATGGGTTAGGTTAGGTTATGTTTCGTTATAGACGTATATAATGTTCCCACCGAGAAGTAGCGGCCGACCCGCCAGGAATGTTGTAAAATACTACATCCGAGATGTTAGGTTGCCTTAGGTTAAGATATATAACGTTCTAGACGCATATAATGTCCCCACCGAGAAGTACGGGCCGACACGACCGGGATTCTGTAAAACATTACCAGCGAGGGGCAAAATGGGTTATGTTAGCTTATATTATGATATAGACGTATATAATGTTCCCACCAAGAAGTAGGGGCCTATCAGCCTGAAATGTGGTAAAATAATACATTCGAGATGTTAGGTTGCCTTAGGTTAGGATATATAACGTTATAGGCGTATATAATGTTCCCACCGAGAAGTAGGGGCCTATCCGCCTAGAATGTGGTAAAATACTACATTCGACATGTTAGTTTGCCTTAGGCTAGGATATATAGCGCTATAGACGTATACGATATTCCCACCGAAAAGTACGGGCCGATACTCCAGGAATGTTGTCAAATATTACATCCGAGATGGTAGGTTCCCTTAGGTTAGGATATATAACGTTACAGACGTATATACTGTTCCCACCGAGAAGTCGTTTCCGATGCGCCAGAAATGTTGTAAAATATTACATTCGACATGTTAAGTTGCCTTAGGCTAGGATATATAGCGTTACAGACGTATATAATGTTTCGACCCAGAAGTAGGGACCGACGAGCCACGAATGTTGTAAAATATTACGCTCGATATCTTAGGTTGCCTAGGTTAGGATATATAACGTTATAGACGTAGATGATATTCCCACCGAGAAGTACTGGCCGACAAGCCAGGAATGTTGTAAAACATTACGCACGACATGTTAGGTTGCCTTAGAAGAGGATATATAACGTTATAGACGTATATACTGTTCCCACCGTGACGGAGGTGCCGACGCGACAGGAATGTTGTAAAATATTACGGTAGAGATGTTAGGTTGCCTTAGGTTAGGATATATAACTTTATAGACGTATATAATGTTACCACAGAGAACTAGGGACTTGCATGCAAGGAATGTTGTAAAATATTACGGTAAAGATGATAGGATGCCTTAGTTTAGGATATATAACGTTATAGACGTATATACTGTTCCCACCGAAAAGTCGGTGCCGACGCGCCAGGAATGTTGTAACATATTACATTCGACATGTTAGGTCGTCTTAGGCTAGGATATATAACGCTATAGACGTATATAATGTTCCCAATGAGAAATAGGGACCGACGCGTCAGGAATGTTGTAAAATATTACACTCGAGATGTTCGGTTCCCTTAGGTTAGGACATACAACGTTATAGACGTATATAATAATGCCACCGAGAAGTAGGTTCCGACGTGCCAGGAATGTTGATAATATTACGGTAGAGATGTTAGGTTCCCTCAGGTTAGTATATATAACTTTATAGACGTACACAATGTTCCCACGCCCAGTCGGAGCCGACGCGCCAGGAATGGTGTAAAATATTACACCCGAGATGTTAGGTTGCCTTAGGTTAGGATATATAACGTTATTGACTGAAATAATGTTCCCACCGAGAATTACGGGCCGGCGCGCCAGGATTGTAGTAAAATATTACATCCGAGATGTTAGGTTTCCTTAGGTTAGGATATATAACGTTATAGACGTATATAATGCTCCCACGGAGAAGTAGGGGCCGACGAGTCAGGAATGTTGTAAGATATTACGCTCTACATGTTAGGTTTCCTTAGGCTAGGATATATAGCGACATAGACGTATATAATGTTCCCACCGAGAATTAGGGGCCGGCGCGCCAGGAATGTAGTAAAATATTACATCCGAGTTGTTAGGTTGTCTTAGGCTAGGATATATAACGCTATAGACGTATATAATGTTCCCACCGAGAATTAGGGGCCGACACGCCAGGAATGTTGTAGAACATTACATCCGAGGTGTTAGGTTACCTTAAGTTAGGATATATAACGTTATTGACTTATATAATGTTCCCACCGAGAAATAGGTGCCGACACACCAGGAATGTTGTAAAATATTACATTCGACATGTTAGGTTGCCTTAATCTAGGATATATAACGTTATAGACGTATACGATATGCCTACCGAAAAGTACGGGCCGACACTCCAGGAATGTTATCATATATTACATCCGAGATGGTAGGTTCCCTTACGTTAGGATATATAACGTTATAGACGTATATACTGTTCCCACCGAGAAGTAGTTGCCGATGCGCGAGGAATGTGGTAACATATTACATCCGAGATGTTAGGTACCCTTAGGTTAGGATATATAACGTTATAGACGTATATACTGTTCCCACCGAGAAATAGGGGCCGACACGCCAAGAATGTTGTAAAAAAACACGTCCGAGGTGTTAGGTTGACTTAGGTTAGGATATATAACGTCATAGATGTATATACTGTTCCCACCGAGAAGTAGTTGCCGATGCGCCAGGAATGTTGTAAAATATTACATTCGAAACGTTAAGTTGCCTTAGGTTAGGATATATAACGTTATAGACGTATATGATATTCACACCGAAAAGTACGGGCCGACACTCCAGGATTGTTGTAAAACATTACATCCGAGGTGTTAGGTTGCCTTAAGTTAGGATATATAACGTTATTGACTTATATAATGTTCCCAACGCGAAATAAGGGCCGACGCACCAGGAATGTTGTAAAATATTACATTCGACATGTTAGGTTGCCTTAGGCTAGTATATATAGCGTTAAAGACGTATACAATGTTCCCACCGAGAAATAGGGGCCGACGCGCCAGGAATGTTGTAAAATATTACATTCGACATGTCAAGTTGCCTTAGGCTAGGATATATAGCGTTACAGATGTATATAATGTTCCGACCCAGAAGTAGGGACCGACGAGCCACGAATGTTGTAAAACATTACATCCGAGGTGTTAGGTTGCCTTAGGTTAGGATATATAACGTTATAGACGTATACAATATTCCCACCGAAAAGTACGGGCCAACACTCCAGAAATGTTGTCAAATATTACATTCGACATGTTAGGTTGCCTTAGGCTAGGATATATAGCGTTGTAGACGTATATACTGTTCCCACCGAGAAGGAGGTGCTGACGCGCCAGGAATGTTGTAAAATATTACATTCGACATGTTAGGTTGCCTTAGGCTAGGATATATAGCGTTATAGACGTATATAATGTTCCCACTGGGAAGTAGGGGCCGACGTGCCAGGAATGTAGTAAAATATTACATCCGAGGTGTTGGGTTGCCTTAAGTTAGGATATATAACGTTATTGACTTATATAATGTTCCCACCCAGAAATAGGGGCCGACGCACCAGGAATGTTGTAAAATATTACATTCGACATGTTAGGTTGCCTTAGGCTAGGATATATAGCGTTAAAGACGTATACAATGTTCCCACCGAGAAATAGGGGCCGACACGCCAAGAATGTTGTAAAACAACACATCCGAGGTGTTAGGTTGCCTTAGGTTAGGATATATAACGTTATAGACGTATATACTGTTCCTACCGAGAAGTAGGTGCCGACGCGCCAGGAATGTTGCAAAATATTACATTCGACACCTTAAGTTGCCTTAGGCTAGGATATATAGCGTTACAGATGTATATAATGTTCCGACCCAGAAGTAGGGACCGACGAGCCACGAATGTTGTGAAACATTACATCCGAGGTGTTAGGTTGCCTTGAGATAGGATATATAACGTTATAGACGTATATACTGTTCCCACCGAGAAGTAGGTGGCGATGCGCCAGGAATGATGTAAAATATTACATCCCAGATGTTAGGTTGCGTTAGGTTAGGATATACAACATTATAGGCGTATATAAGGTCCCCATCGAGAAGCAGGAGACGACACGCCAGGTATGTTGTAAAATATTACATTCGACATGTTAGGTCGCCTTAGGCTAGGATATATAGCGTTATAGACGTATATAATGATTCCGCGGAGATGTACGGGCGGACACGCCAGGAATGTTGTAAAATATTTCATCCGAGATGTTAGGTTGCCTTAGGCTAGAATATATAGCGTTATAGACGTATATAATGTTCCCACCGAGAAGTAGGGGCCGACGTGCCAGGAATGTAGTAAAATATTACATCCGAGGTGTTACGTTGCCTTAGGTTAGGATATATAACGTTATTGACTTATATAATGTTCCCACCGAGAAATAGGGACCGACGCGCCAGGAATGTTGTAAAATATTACATTCGACCTGTTAGGATTGCCTTAGGCTAGGATATATAGCGTTATAGACGTATATACTGTTCCCACCGAGAAGTAGGTGCCGACGCGCCTGGAATGTAAAATATTACATTCGACATGTTAGGTTGCCTTAGGCTAGGATATATAGCATTAAAGACGTATATAATGTTCCCACCGAGAAATAGGTGTCGACGCGCCAGGAATGTTGTAAAACATTACATCCGAGGTGTTAGGTTGCCTTAAGTTAGGATATATAGCGTTATTGACTTATATAATGTTCCCACCGAGAAATAAGGGCCGACGCACCAGGAATGTTGTAAAATATTACATTCGACATGTTAGGTTGCCCTAGGCTAGGATATATAGCGTTAAAGACGTATACAATGTTCCCACCGAGAAATAGGGGCCGACACGCCAAGAATGTTGTAAAACAACATATCCGAAGTGTTAGGTTGCCTTAGGTTAGGATATATAACGTTATAGACGTATATAATGTTCCCACCGAGAAGTAGGTGCCGACGCGCCAGGAATGTTGTAAAATATTACATTCGACCTGTTAGGATTGCCTTATGCTAGGATATATTGCGTTATAGACGTATATACTCTTCCCACCGAGAAGTAGGTGCCGACGCACCTGGAATGTTGTAAAATATTACATTCGACATGTTAGGTTGCCCTAGGCTAGGATATATAGCGTTAAAGACGTATACAATGTTCCCACCGAAAAATAGGGGCCGACGCGTCAGGAATGTTGTAAAATATTACACCCGAGATGTTAGGTTCCCCTAGGTTCGGATATACAACGTTATAGACGTATAGTATGCTCCCACCGAGATGTAGGGTCCGACAATCTAGGAATGTTGTAAAATATTACATCCGAGATGTTAGGTTGCGTTAGGTTAGGATATACAACGTTATAGACGTATATAATGTCCCCATCGAGAAGCAGGCGACGATACGCCAGGAATGTTATAAAATATTACATCCGAGATGTTAGGTTGCCTTAGGTTAGGATACACAACGTTATAGATGTGTATAATGACCCCATCCAGAAGTAGGCAACGACACGCCAGGAATGTTGTAAAATATTACATCCCAGATGTTAGGTTGCGTTGGGTTAGGATATACAACGTTATAGACGTATATTATGTCCCCATCGAGAAGCAGGCAACAACACGCCAGGAATGTTGTAAAATATTAAATCCCAATCGTTAGGTTGCGTTAGGTTAGGATATACAACGTTATAGACGTATATAATGTCCCCATGGAGAAGCAGACGACGACACGCCAGAATGATGTAAAATATTACATCCGAGATGTTAGGTTGCCTTAGGCTAGGATATATATCGTTATAGACGTATACAATGTTCCCACCGAAAAATAGGGGCCGACGCGTCAGAAATGTTGTAAAATATTACACACGAGATGTTAGGTTCCCTTAGGTTAGGATATACAACGTTATAGACGTATAGTATGCTCCCACCGAGATGTAGGGTCCGACAATTTAGGAATGTTGTAAAATATTACATCCGAGATGTTAGGTTGCGTTAGGTTAGGATATACAACGTTATAGACGTATATAATGTCCCCATCGAGAAGCAGGCGACGATACGCCAGGAATGTTATAAAATATTACATCCGAGATGTTAGGTTGCCTTAGGTTAGGATATACAACGTTCTAGATGTATATAATGACCCCATCCAGAAGTAGGCGACGACACGCCAGGAATGTTGTAAAATATTACATCCCAGATGTTAGGTTGCGTTGGGTTAGGATATACAACGTTATAGACGTATATTATGTCCCCATCGAGAAGCAGGCAACGACACGCCAGGAATGTTGTAAAATATTACATTCCAGATGTTAGGTTGCGTTAGGTTAGGATATACAACATTATAGACGTATATAATGTCCCCATCGAGAAGCAGGAGACGACACGCCAGGTATGTTGTAAAATATTACATTCGACATGTTAGGTCGCCTTAGGCTAGGATATATAGCGTTATAGACGTATATAATGATCACGCGGAGATGTACGGGCGGACACGCCAGGAATGTTGTACAATATTACATCCGAGATGTTAGGCTGCTTTAGGTTAGAATATGCAAGGTTATAGATGTATATAATGTCCCCATCGAGAAGTAGGCGACGACACGCCAGGAATATTACATCCCAGATGTTAGGTTGCGTTAGGTTAGGATACACAACGTTATAGACGTATATAATGTTCCCATCGAGAAGCAGGCGACGACGCGCCAGGAATGATGTAAAATATTACACTCGACATCTTAGGTCGCCCTAGGCTAGGATATATAACGTTATAGACGTATACAATGTTCCCACCGAGAAGTACGGGCCTACACGCCAGGAATGTTGTCAACTATTACATCCGAGGAGTTAGGTTGCCTTAGGTTAGGATATATATCGTTATAGACGTATATAATGTTCCCACCGAGACGTTGGCACCGACATGCCAGGAATGTTGTAAAATATAACACCCGAGATGTTAGGTTCCCTTAGGTTAGGATATACAACGTTATAGACGTATAGTATGTTCCCACCGAGATGTAGGCACCGACATGCCAGGAATGTTGTAAAATATTACATCCCAAATGTTAGGTTGCGTTAGGTTAGGATATACAACGTTATAGACGCATATAATGTCCCCATCGAGAAGCAGGCGACGACACGCCAGGAATGTTATAAAATATTACATCCGAGATCTTAGGTTGCCTTAGGTTAGGATATACAACGTTATAGATGTATATAATGACCCCATCCAGAAGTAGGCGACGACACGCCAGGAATGTTGTAAAATATTACATCCCAGATGTTAGGTTGCGTTGGGTTAGGATATACAACGTTATAGACGTATATTATTTCCCCATCGAGAAGCAGGCAACGACACGCCAGGAATGATGTAAAATATTACATCCCAGATGTTAGGTTGCGTTAGGTTAGGATATACAACATTATAGGCGTATATAAGGTCCCCATCGAGAAGCAGGAGACGACACGCCAGGTATGTTGTAAAATATTACATTCGACATGTTAGGTCGCCTTAGGCTAGGATATATAGCGTTATAGACGTATATAATGATTCCGCGGAGATGTACGGGCGGACACGCCAGGAATGTTGTAAAATATTTCATCCGAGATGTTAGGCTGCTTTGGGTTAGAATATACAAGGTTATAGATGTATATAATGTCCCCATCGAGAAGTAGGCGACGACACGCCAGGAATATTACATCCCAGATGTTAGGTTGCGTTAGGTTAGGATACACAACGTTATAGACGTATATAATGTTCCCATCGAGAAGCAGGCGACGACACGCCAGGAATGATGTAAAATATTACATTCGACATCTTAGGTCGCTGTAGGCTAGGATATATAACGTTATTGACTTATATAATGTTCCCACCGAGAAATAAGGGCCGACGCACCAGGAATGTTGTAAAATATTACATTCGACATGTTAGGTTGCCCTAGGCTAGGATATATAGCGTTAAAGACGTATACAATGTTCCCACCGAGAAATAGGGGCCGACACGCCAAGAATGTTGTAAAACAACATATCCGAAGTGTTAGGTTGCCTTAGGTTAGGATATATAACGTTATAGACGTATATAATGTTCCCACCGAGAAGTAGGTGCCGACGCGCCAGGAATGTTGTAAAATATTACATTCGACCTGTTAGGATTGCCTTATGCTAGGATATATTGCGTTATAGACGTATATACTCTTCCCACCGAGAAGTAGGTGCCGACGCACCTGGAATGTTGTAAAATATTACATTCGACATGTTAGGTTGCCCTAGGCTAGGATATATAGCGTTAAAGACGTATACAATGTTCCCACCGAAAAATAGGGGCCGACGCGTCAGGAATGTTGTAAAATATTACACCCGAGATGTTAGGTTCCCCTAGGTTCGGATATACAACGTTATAGACGTATAGTATGCTCCCACCGAGATGTAGGGTCCGACAATCTAGGAATGTTGTAAAATATTACATCCGAGATGTTAGGTTGCGTTAGGTTAGGATATACAACGTTATAGACGTATATAATGTCCCCATCGAGAAGCAGGCGACGATACGCCAGGAATGTTATAAAATATTACATCCGAGATGTTAGGTTGCCTTAGGTTAGGATACACAACGTTATAGATGTGTATAATGACCCCATCCAGAAGTAGGCAACGACACGCCAGGAATGTTGTAAAATATTACATCCCAGATGTTAGGTTGCGTTGGGTTAGGATATACAACGTTATAGACGTATATTATGTCCCCATCGAGAAGCAGGCAACAACACGCCAGGAATGTTGTAAAATATTAAATCCCAATCGTTAGGTTGCGTTAGGTTAGGATATACAACGTTATAGACGTATATAATGTCCCCATGGAGAAGCAGACGACGACACGCCAGAATGATGTAAAATATTACATCCGAGATGTTAGGTTGCCTTAGGCTAGGATATATATCGTTATAGACGTATACAATGTTCCCACCGAAAAATAGGGGCCGACGCGTCAGAAATGTTGTAAAATATTACACACGAGATGTTAGGTTCCCTTAGGTTAGGATATACAACGTTATAGACGTATAGTATGCTCCCACCGAGATGTAGGGTCCGACAATTTAGGAATGTTGTAAAATATTACATCCGAGATGTTAGGTTGCGTTAGGTTAGGATATACAACGTTATAGACGTATATAATGTCCCCATCGAGAAGCAGGCGACGATACGCCAGGAATGTTATAAAATATTACATCCGAGATGTTAGGTTGCCTTAGGTTAGGATATACAACGTTCTAGATGTATATAATGACCCCATCCAGAAGTAGGCGACGACACGCCAGGAATGTTGTAAAATATTACATCCCAGATGTTAGGTTGCGTTGGGTTAGGATATACAACGTTATAGACGTATATTATGTCCCCATCGAGAAGCAGGCAACGACACGCCAGGAATGTTGTAAAATATTACATTCCAGATGTTAGGTTGCGTTAGGTTAGGATATACAACATTATAGACGTATATAATGTCCCCATCGAGAAGCAGGAGACGACACGCCAGGTATGTTGTAAAATATTACATTCGACATGTTAGGTCGCCTTAGGCTAGGATATATAGCGTTATAGACGTATATAATGATCACGCGGAGATGTACGGGCGGACACGCCAGGAATGTTGTACAATATTACATCCGAGATGTTAGGCTGCTTTAGGTTAGAATATGCAAGGTTATAGATGTATATAATGTCCCCATCGAGAAGTAGGCGACGACACGCCAGGAATATTACATCCCAGATGTTAGGTTGCGTTAGGTTAGGATACACAACGTTATAGACGTATATAATGTTCCCATCGAGAAGCAGGCGACGACGCGCCAGGAATGATGTAAAATATTACACTCGACATCTTAGGTCGCCCTAGGCTAGGATATATAACGTTATAGACGTATACAATGTTCCCACCGAGAAGTACGGGCCTACACGCCAGGAATGTTGTCAACTATTACATCCGAGGAGTTAGGTTGCCTTAGGTTAGGATATATATCGTTATAGACGTATATAATGTTCCCACCGAGACGTTGGCACCGACATGCCAGGAATGTTGTAAAATATAACACCCGAGATGTTAGGTTCCCTTAGGTTAGGATATACAACGTTATAGACGTATAGTATGTTCCCACCGAGATGTAG
Source organism: Xylocopa violacea (assembly GCA_963969225.1). Taxonomy (NCBI): domain Eukaryota; kingdom Metazoa; phylum Arthropoda; class Insecta; order Hymenoptera; family Apidae; genus Xylocopa; species Xylocopa violacea. Next base: position 51,015 of record CAXAJV010000688.1, read on the forward strand.
GCACCGACATGCCAGGAATGTTGTAAAATATTACATCCCAAATGTTAGGTTGCGTTAGGTTAGGATATACAACGTTATAGACGCATATAATGTCCCCATCGAGAAGCAGGCGACGACACGCCAGGAATGTTATAAAATATTACATCCGAGATCTTAGGTTGCCTTAGGTTAGGATATACAACGTTATAGATGTATATAATGACCCCATCCAGAAGTAGGCGACGACACGCCAGGAATGTTGTAAAATATTACATCCCAGATGTTAGGTTGCGTTGGGTTAGGATATACAACGTTATAGACGTATATTATTTCCCCATCGAGAAGCAGGCAACGACACGCCAGGAATGATGTAAAATATTACATCCCAGATGTTAGGTTGCGTTAGGTTAGGATATACAACATTATAGGCGTATATAAGGTCCCCATCGAGAAGCAGGAGACGACACGCCAGGTATGTTGTAAAATATTACATTCGACATGTTAGGTCGCCTTAGGCTAGGATATATAGCGTTATAGACGTATATAATGATTCCGCGGAGATGTACGGGCGGACACGCCAGGAATGTTGTAAAATATTTCATCCGAGATGTTAGGCTGCTTTGGGTTAGAATATACAAGGTTATAGATGTATATAATGTCCCCATCGAGAAGTAGGCGACGACACGCCAGGAATATTACATCCCAGATGTTAGGTTGCGTTAGGTTAGGATACACAACGTTATAGACGTATATAATGTTCCCATCGAGAAGCAGGCGACGACACGCCAGGAATGATGTAAAATATTACATTCGACATCTTAGGTCGCTGTAGGCTAGGATATATAACGTTATAGACGTATACAATGTTCCCACCGAGAAGTACGGGCCTACACGACAGGAATGTTGTCAACTATTACATCCGAGGAGTTAGGTTGCCTTAGGTTAGGATATATATCGTTATAGACGTATATAATGTTCCCACCGAGACGTTGGCACCGACATGCCAGGAATGTTGTAAAATATTAAATCCCAATCGTTAGGTTGCGTTAGGTTAGGATATACAACGTTATAGACGTATATAATGTCCCCATGGAGAAGCAGACGACGACACGCCAGAATGATGTAAAATATTACATCCGAGATGTTAGGTTGCCTTAGGCTAGGATATATATCGTTATAGACGTATACAATGTTCCCACCGAAAAATAGGGGCCGACGCGTCAGGAATGTTGTAAAATATTACACCCGAGATGTTATGTTCCCTTAGGTTAGGATATACAACGTTATAGACTTATAGTATGTTCCCACCGACATGTAGGGTCCGACAATCTAGGAATGTTGTAAAATATTACATCCCAAACGTTAGGTTGCGTTAGGTCAGGATATACAACGTTATAGACGTATATAATGTCCCCATGGAGAAGCAGGCGACGAAACGCCAGAATGATGTAAAATATTACATCCGAGATGTTAGGTTGCCTTAGGCTAGGTTATACATCGTTATAGACGTATACAATGTTCCCACCGAAAAATAGGGGCCGACGCGTCAGGAATGTTGTAAAATATTACATCCGAGATGTTAGGTTCCCTTAGGTTAGGATATACAAAGTTATAGACGTATAGCATGTTCCCACCGCGATGTAGGCACCGACATGCCAGGAATGTTGTAAAATATTACATCCCAAATGTCAGGTTGCGTTAGGTTAGGATATACAACGTTATAGACGCATATAATGTCCCCATCGAGAAACAGGCGACGACACGCCAGGAATGTTATAAAATATTACATCCGAGATGTTAGGTTGCCTTAGGTTAGGATATACAACGTTATAGATGTATATAATGACCCCATCCAGAAGTAGGCGACGACACGCCAGGAATGTTGTAAAATATTACATCCCAGATGTTAGGTTGCGTTGGGTTAGGATATACAACGTTATAGACGTATATTATGTCCCCATCGAGAAGCAGGCAACGACACGCCAGGAATGTTGTGAAATATTACGTCCGAGATGTTAGGTTGCGTTAGGTTAGGATATACAACATTTTAGACGTATATAATGTCCCCATCGAGAAGCAGGAGACGACACGCCAGGTATGTTGTAAAATATTACATTCGACATGTTAGGTCGCCTTAGGCTAGGATATATAACCTTATAGACGTATATAATGTTACCACCGAGAACTACGGGCCGACACGCCAGGAATGTAGTAAAATATTACACCCAAGATGTTAGGTTCCCTTAGGTTAGGATATACAACGTAATACACGTATACAATTTCCCCATCCGGAAGTAGGCACCGTCACGCCAGGAGTGTTGTAAAAAATTACGGTAGAGAGGTTAGTTTGCCTTGGGTTAGGATATAGAACGTTATAGACGTATATGATGTTCCAACCCAGAAGTAGGGACCGACATGCCAGGAGTGTTGTAAAATAATACATCCGAGATGTTAGGCTGCCTTCGGTTAGGATATATATCGCTATAGACGTATATGATGTTCCCAATGAGAAGTACGGACCGACATGCCAGGAATGTTGTAAAATATTACATCCCAGATGTTAGGTTGCGTTAGGTTAGGATATACAACGTTATAGATGTATATAATGTCCCCATCGATAAGTAGGCGACAACACGCCAGGAATGTTGTAAAATATACGGTAGAGAGGTTAGGTTGCCTTAGGATCTGACATATAACGTTATAGACGTATATAATGTTCCCATCGAGAAGTAGGCGACGACACGCCAGGAATGTTGTAAAATATTACATTCGACATGTTAGGTTGTTTTAGTCTAGGATATATAACGTTATAGACGTATATAATGTCACCACCGAGACGTAGGGTCGGACATGCCAGGAATGATGTAAAATATTACATCCCAGATGTTAGGTTGCGTTAGGTTAGGATATACAACGTTATAGACGTATATAATGTCCCCAACGAGAAGCAGGCGACGACACGCCAGGAAGGTTGTAAAACATTACATCCGAGATGTTATGTTGCCTTACGTTAGGATATATAACGTTATAGACGTATATAATGTTCCCGCCGAAAAGTAGGAGCCGACGCGCCAGGAATGTTGTAAAATATTACATTCGACATGTTAGGTCGCCTTAGGCTAGGATATATAACGTTATAGACGTATATAATGTTACCACCGAGAACTACGGGCCGACACGCCAGGAATGTAGTAAAATATTACACCCAAGATGTTAGGTTCCCTTAGGTTAGGATATACAACGTAATAGACGTATACAATGTTCCCACCGAAAAGTAGGAGCCGACGCGCCAGGAATGTTGTAAAATATTACATTCGACATGTTAGGTCGCCATAGGCTAGGATATATAACGTTATAGACGTATATAATGTTACCACCGAGAACTACGGGCCGACACGCCAGGAATGTAGTAAAATATTACACCCAAGATGTTAGGTACCCTTAGGTTAGGATGTACAACGTAATACACGTATACAATTTCCCCATCCGGAAGTAGGCACCGTCACGCCAGGAGTGTTGTAAAATATTACATCCCAGATGTTAGGTTGCCTTGGGTTAGGATATACAACGTTATAGATGTATATAATGTCCCCATCAAGAAGTAGGCGACGACACGCCAGGAATGTTGTAAAATATACGGTAGAGAGGTTAGGTTGCCTTAGGATCTGATATATAACGTTATAGACGTATATAATGTTCCCATCGAGAAGTAGGCGACGACACGCCAGGAATGTTGTAAAATATTACATTCGACATGTTAGGTTGTTTTAGTCTAGGATATATAACGTTATAGACGTATATAATGTTACCAGCGAGACGTAGGGACGGACATGCCAGGAATGATGTAAAATATTACATCCCAGATGTTAGGTTGCGTTAGGGTAGGATATACAACGTTATAGACGTATATAATGTCCCCATCGAGAAGCAGGCGACGACACGCCAGGAAGGTTGTAAAACATTACATCCGAGATGTTATGTTGCCTTACGTCAGGATATGTAACGTTATAGACGTATATAATGTTCCCACCGAAAAGTAGGAGCCGACGCGCCAGGAATGTTGTAAAATATTACATTCGACATGTTAGGTCGCCTTAGGCTAGGATATATAACGTTATAGACGTATATAATGTTACCACCGAGAACTACGGGCCGACACGCCAGGAATGTAGTACAATATTACACCCAAGATGTTAGGTTCTCTTAGGTTAGGATATACAACGTAATAGACGTATACAATGTTCCCACCGAAAAGTAGGAGCCGACGCGCCAGGAATGTTGTAAAATATTACATTCGACATGTTAGGTCGCCATAGGCTAGGATATATAACGTTATAGACGTATATAATGTTACCACCGAGAACTACGGGCCGACACGCCAGGAATGTAGTAAAATATTACACCCAAGATGTTAGGTACCCTTAGGTTAGGATGTACAACGTAATACACGTATACAATTTCCCCATCCGGAAGTAGGCACCGTCACGCCAGGAGTGTTGTAAAATATTATATCCCAGATGTTAGGTTGCCTTGGGTTAGGATATACAACGTTATAGATGTATATAATGTCCCCATCAAGAAGTAGGCGACGACACGCCAGGAATGTTGTAAAATATACGGTAGAGAGGTTAGGTTGCCTTAGGATCTGATATATAACGTTATAGACGTATATAATGTTCCCATCGAGAAGTAGGCGACGACACGCCAGGAATGTTGTAAAATATTACATTCGACATGTTAGGTTGTTTTAGTCTAGGATATATAACGTTATAGACGTATATAATGTTACCAGCGAGACGTAGGGACGGACATGCCAGGAATGATGTAAAATATTACATCCCAGATGTTAGGTTGCGTTAGGGTAGGATATACAACGTTATAGACGTATATAATGTCCCCATCGAGAAGCAGGCGACGACACGCCAGGAAGGTTGTAAAACATTACATCCGAGATGTTATGTTGCCTTACGTCAGGATATGTAACGTTATAGACGTATATAATGTTCCCACCGAAAAGTAGGAGCCGACGCGCCAGGAATGTTGTAAAATATTACATTCGACATGTTAGGTCGCCTTAGGCTAGGATATATAACGTTATAGACGTATATAATGTTACCACCGAGAACTACGGGCCGACACGCCAGGAATGTAGTACAATATTACACCCAAGATGTTAGGTTCTCTTAGGTTAGGATATACAACGTAATAGACGTATACAATGTTCCCACCGAAAAGTAGGAGCCGACGCGCCAGGAATGTTGTAAAATATTACATTCGACATGTTAGGTCGCCATAGGCTAGGATATATAACGTTATAGACGTATATAATGTCACCACCGAGAACTACGGGCCGACACGCCAGGAATGTAGTAAAATATTACACCCAAGATGTTAGGTTCCCTTAGGTTAGGATACACAACGTAATACACGTATACAATTTCCCCATCCGGAAGTAGGCACCGTCACGCCAGGAGTGTTGTAAAAAATTGCGGTAGAGAGGTTAGTTTGCCTTGGGTTAGGATATAGAATACGTTATAGACGTATATAATGTTCCAACCCAGAAGTAGGGACCGACATGCCAGGATTGTTGTAAAATAATACATCCGAGATGTTAGGCTGCCTTCGGTTAGGATATATATCGCTATAGACGTATATGATGTTCCCAATGAGAAGTACGGACCGACATGCCAGGAATGTTGTAAAATATTACATCCCAGATGTTAGGTTGCCTTGGGTTAGGATATACAACGTTATAGATGTATATAATGTCCCCATCGAGAAGCAGGCGACGACACGCCAGGAATGTTGTAAAATATTACATTCGGCATGTTATGTTGCCTTAGGCTAGGATATATAACCTTATGGACGTATATAATGTTACTACCGAGAACTACGGGCCGACAGGCCAGGAATGATGTAAAATATTACATTCGACATGTTAGGTCGCCTCAGGCAATGATATATAACGTTATAGACGTATCTAATGTTCCCACCGAGAAATAGGGGCCGACGCGTCAGAAATGTTGTAAAATATTACACCCGAGATGTTAGGTTCCCTTAGGTTAGGATATACAACGCTACAGACGTATAGAGTGTTCCCACCGAGACGTAGGGCCCGTCATGCCAGGAATGTTGCAAAATATTACATCCCAGATGTTAGGTTGCGTTAGGTTAGGATATACAACGTTATAGATGTATATAATGTACCCATCGATAAGTAGGCGACGACACGCCCGGAATGTTGTAAAATATACGGTAGAGAGGTTAGGTTGCCTTAGGATCTGACATATAACGTTATAGACGTATATAATGTTCCCATCTAGAAGTAGGCGACGACACGCTAGGAATGTTGTAAAATATTACATTCGACATGTTAGGTTGTTTTAGCCTAGGTTATATAACGTTATAGACGTATATAATGTTACCAGCGAGACGTAGGGACGGACATGCCAGGAATGATGTAAAATATTACATCCCAGATGTTAGGTTGCGTTAGGGTAGGATATACAACGTTATAGACGTATATAATGTCCCCATCGAGAAGCAGGCGACGACACGCCAGGAAGGTTGTAAAACATTACATCCGAGATGTTATGTTGCCTTACGTCAGGATATGTAACGTTATAGACGTATATAATGTTCCCACCGAAAAGTAGGAGCCGACGCGCCAGGAATGTTGTAAAATATTACATTCGACATGTTAGGTCGCCTTAGGCTAGGATATATAACGTTATAGACGTATATAATGTTACCACCGAGAACTACGGGCCGACACGCCAGGAATGTAGTACAATATTACACCCAAGATGTTAGGTTCTCTTAGGTTAGGATATACAACGTAATAGACGTATACAATGTTCCCACCGAAAAGTAGGAGCCGACGCGCCAGGAATGTTGTAAAATATTACATTCGACATGTTAGGTCGCCATAGGCTAGGATATATAACGTTATAGACGTATATAATGTTACCACCGAGAACTACGGGCCGACACGCCAGGAATGTAGTAAAATATTACACCCAAGATGTTAGGTACCCTTAGGTTAGGATGTACAACGTAATACACGTATACAATTTCCCCATCCGGAAGTAGGCACCGTCACGCCAGGAGTGTTGTAAAATATTATATCCCAGATGTTAGGTTGCCTTGGGTTAGGATATACAACGTTATAGATGTATATAATGTCCCCATCAAGAAGTAGGCGACGACACGCCAGGAATGTTGTAAAATATACGGTAGAGAGGTTAGGTTGCCTTAGGATCTGATATATAACGTTATAGACGTATATAATGTTCCCATCGAGAAGTAGGCGACGACACGCCAGGAATGTTGTAAAATATTACATTCGACATGTTAGGTTGTTTTAGTCTAGGATATATAACGTTATAGACGTATATAATGTTACCAGCGAGACGTAGGGACGGACATGCCAGGAATGATGTAAAATATTACATCCCAGATGTTAGGTTGCGTTAGGGTAGGATATACAACGTTATAGACGTATATAATGTCCCCATCGAGAAGCAGGCGACGACACGCCAGGAAGGTTGTAAAACATTACATCCGAGATGTTATGTTGCCTTACGTCAGGATATGTAACGTTATAGACGTATATAATGTTCCCACCGAAAAGTAGGAGCCGACGCGCCAGGAATGTTGTAAAATATTACATTCGACATGTTAGGTCGCCTTAGGCTAGGATATATAACGTTATAGACGTATATAATGTTACCACCGAGAACTACGGGCCGACACGCCAGGAATGTAGTACAATATTACACCCAAGATGTTAGGTTCTCTTAGGTTAGGATATACAACGTAATAGACGTATACAATGTTCCCACCGAAAAGTAGGAGCCGACGCGCCAGGAATGTTGTAAAATATTACATTCGACATGTTAGGTCGCCATAGGCTAGGATATATAACGTTATAGACGTATATAATGTCACCACCGAGAACTACGGGCCGACACGCCAGGAATGTAGTAAAATATTACACCCAAGATGTTAGGTTCCCTTAGGTTAGGATACACAACGTAATACACGTATACAATTTCCCCATCCGGAAGTAGGCACCGTCACGCCAGGAGTGTTGTAAAAAATTGCGGTAGAGAGGTTAGTTTGCCTTGGGTTAGGATATAGAATACGTTATAGACGTATATAATGTTCCAACCCAGAAGTAGGGACCGACATGCCAGGATTGTTGTAAAATAATACATCCGAGATGTTAGGCTGCCTTCGGTTAGGATATATATCGCTATAGACGTATATGATGTTCCCAATGAGAAGTACGGACCGACATGCCAGGAATGTTGTAAAATATTACATCCCAGATGTTAGGTTGCCTTGGGTTAGGATATACAACGTTATAGATGTATATAATGTCCCCATCGAGAAGCAGGCGACGACACGCCAGGAATGTTGTAAAATATTACATTCGGCATGTTATGTTGCCTTAGGCTAGGATATATAACCTTATGGACGTATATAATGTTACTACCGAGAACTACGGGCCGACAGGCCAGGAATGATGTAAAATATTACATTCGACATGTTAGGTCGCCTCAGGCAATGATATATAACGTTATAGACGTATCTAATGTTCCCACCGAGAAATAGGGGCCGACGCGTCAGAAATGTTGTAAAATATTACACCCGAGATGTTAGGTTCCCTTAGGTTAGGATATACAACGCTACAGACGTATAGAGTGTTCCCACCGAGACGTAGGGCCCGTCATGCCAGGAATGTTGCAAAATATTACATCCCAGATGTTAGGTTGCGTTAGGTTAGGATATACAACGTTATAGATGTATATAATGTACCCATCGATAAGTAGGCGACGACACGCCCGGAATGTTGTAAAATATACGGTAGAGAGGTTAGGTTGCCTTAGGATCTGACATATAACGTTATAGACGTATATAATGTTCCCATCTAGAAGTAGGCGACGACACGCTAGGAATGTTGTAAAATATTACATTCGACATGTTAGGTTGTTTTAGCCTAGGTTATATAACGTTATAGACGTATATAATGTTACCACCGGGACGTAGGGACGGAAATGCCAGGAATGATGTAAAATATTACATCCCAGATGTTAGGTTGCGTTAGGTTAGGATATACAACGTTATAGACGTATATAATGTCCCCATCGAGAAGCAGGCGACGACACGCCAGGAAGGTTGTAAAACATTACATCCGAGATGTTATGTTGCCTTACGTTAGGATATATAACGTTATAGACGTATATAATGTTCCCACCGAAAAGTAGGAGCCGACGCGCCAGGAATGTTGTAAAATATTACATTCGACATGTTAGGTCCCCTTAGGCTAGGATATATAGCGTTATAGACGTATATACTGTTCCCACCGAGAAGTAGTTGCCGACGTGCCAGGAATGTTGTAAAATATTACATTCGACATGATAGGTTCCCTTAGGGTAGGATATATAGTGTTATAGACGTATATAATGTTCCCATCGAGAAATAGGGGCCGACACGGCAGGAATGTTGTGAAACATTACATCCGAGGTGTTAGGATGCCTTAGGTTAGGATATATAACGTTATAAACGTATATACTGCTCCCACCGAGAAGTAGGTGCCGAAGTGCCGGGAATTTTGTAAAATATTACATTCGACATGTTAGGTTGCCTTAAGCTAGGATATGTAACGTTATAGACGTATATAATGTTCCCCCCGAGAAGTATGGGCCAACGAGCCAGGAATGTGGTAAAATATTACATCCGCGATGTTAGGTTCCCTTAGGTTAGGATATATAACGTTATTGACTTATATAATGATCCCACCGAGAAGTACGGGCCGACGAGCCAGGAATGTTGTAAAATATTACATTCGACATGTTAAGTTGCCTTAGGTTAGGATATATAACGTTATTGACATATATAATGTTCCCACCGAGAAGTAGGAGCTGACGCGCCAGGAATGCTATAAAATATTACATCCGAGATGTTAGGTTGCCTTAGGTTAGGATATATAACGTTATAGACGTATATGCTGTTCCCGCCGAGAAGTAGGGGCCGGCGCGCCAGGAATGTAGTGATATATTACATCCGAGGTTTTAGGATGCCTTAGGCTAGGATATGTAACGTTATAGACGTATATACTGTTCCCACCGAGAAGTAGGTGCCGACGCGCCAGGAATGTTGTAAAATATTACATTCGACATGTTAGATTGCCTTAAGCTAGGATGTATAGCGTTATAGACTTATATAATGTTCCCACCGAGAAGTAGGGGCCGAAGTGACGGGAGTGTTGTAAAATATTACGCTCGAAATGTTAGGTTGCCTTAGGCTAGGATATATAGCGTTATAGACGTATATACTGTTCCCACCGAGAAGTAGGTGCCGACGCGCCAGGAATGTGGTAAAATATTACATTCGACATGTTAGGTTGCCTTAGGCTAGGATATATAGCGTTATAGACGTATATACTGTTCCCACCGAGAAGTAAGAGCCGACGCGCCAGGAATGTTTTAAAATATTACATTCGACATGTTAGGTTGCCTTAAGCTAGGATATATAACGTTATAGACGTATATAATTTTCCCACCGAGAAGTAGGGGCTGGCGCGCCAGGAATGTAGTAAAATATTACATCCGAGATGTTGGGTTGCCTTGGGCTAGGATATATAACGTTATGGACGTATATAATGTTCCCTCCGAGAAGTAGGGGCCGAAGTGACGGGAACGTTGTAAAATATTACATTCGACATGTTAGTTTGCCTTAGGCTAGGATATATAGCGTTATAGACGTATATAATGTTCCCACAGAGAAGTACGGGCCTACGTGCCAGGAATGTTGTAAAATATTACATCCGAGATGTTAGGTTGCCTTAGGTTAGGATATATGGCGTTATAGACGTATATAACGTTCCCACCGAGAAGTAGGGGCCGGTGCGCCGGGAATGTTGTAAAATATTACATTCGACATGTTAGGTTGCCTTAGGCTAGGATATATAACGTTATAGACGTATATAATGTTCCCACCGAGAAGTAGGTGCCGACGCGCCAGGAATGTGGTAAAATATTACATTCGACATGTTAGGATTGCCTTAGGCTAGGATATATAGCGTTATAGACGTATATAATGTTCCCACTGAGAAGTAGGAGCCGGCGCGCCAGGAATGTAGTAAAATATTAAATCCGAGATGTTAGGTTGCCTTAGGTTAGGATATATGGCGTTATAGACGTATATAATGTTCCCACCGAGAAGTAGGGGCCAGCGCGCCAGGAATGTAGTAAAATATTACATCCGACATGTTAAGTTTCCTTAGGATAGGATATATAACGTTAAAGACGTATATACTTTTCCCACCGAGATGTAGTTGCCGATGATCCAGGAATGTTGTAAAATATTACATTCGACATGTTAGGTCGCCTTAGGCTAGGATATATAGCGTTATAGACATATGTAATGTTCCCACCGAGAAATAGGGACCGACACAGGCCAGGAATGTTGCAAAACATTACATCCGAGGTGTTAGGTTGTCTTAGGTTCAGATATGTATCGTTATAGACGCATATACTGTTCCCACCGAGAAGTAGTTGCCGACGCGCCAGGAATGTTGTAAAATATTACATTCGACATGTTAGGTTGCCTTAAGCTGGGATATATAGCGTTATTGACGTATATAATTTTCCCACCGAGAAGTAGGGGCCGACGCGCCAGGAATGTTGTAAAATATTACATCCGAGATGTTAGGATTGCCTTAGGCTAGGATATATAACTTTATAGACGTATATAATGTTCCCACCGAGAAGTAGGGGCCGACGTGCCAGGAATGTAGTAAAATATTACATCCGAGATGTTAGGTTGCCTTAGGTAAGGATATATAGCGTTGTAGACGTATATAATGTTCCCACCGAGAAGTAGGGGCCGACACAGGCCAGGAATCATGCAAAACTTTACATCCGATGTGTTAGGTTGTCTTAGGTTCAGATATGTATCGTTATAGACGTATATACTGTTCCCACCGAGAAGTAGTTGCCGACGCGCCAGGAATGTTGCAAAACATTACATCCGAGGTGTTAGGTTGTCTTAGGTTCAGATATGTATCGTTATAGACGTATATACGGTTCCCACCGAGAAGTAGTTGCCGAAGCGCCAGGAATGTTGTAAAATATTACATTCGACATGTTAGGTTGCCTTAATCTGGGATATATAGCGTTATTGACGTATATAACGTTCCCACCGAGAAGTAGGGGCCGGCGCGCCAGGAATGTTGTAAAATATTACATTCGACATGTTAGGTTGCCTTAGGCTAGGATATATAACGTTATAGACGTATATAATGTTCCCGCCGAGAAGTAGGTGCCGACGCGCCAGGAATGTGGTAAAATATTACATTCGACATGTTATGTTGCCTTAGGCTAGGATATATAGCGTTATAGACGTATATAATGTTCCCACCGAGAAGTAGGGGCCCGTGCGGCACGAATGTAGTAAAATATTACATTCGACATGTTAGGTTGCCTTAGGCTAGGATATATAACGTTATAGACGTATATAACGTTCCCACCGAGAAGTAGGTGCCGACGCGCCAGGAATGTGGTAAAATATTACATTCGACATGTTAGGTTGCCTTAGGCTAGGATATATAGCGTTATAGACGTATATGATGTTCCCACCGAGAAGTAGCGGCCGGTGCGGCACGAATGTAGTATAATATTACATCCGAGATGTTAGGTTGCCTTAGACTAGGATATATAACGTTATAGACGTATATAATGTTCCCACCGAGAAGTAGGGGCCGACGAGCCAGGAATGTTGTAAAATATTACGCTCGACATGTTAGGTTGCCTTAGGCTATGATATATAGCGGTATAGACGTATATAATGTTCCCACCGAGAAGTGGGGGCCGGCGCGCCAGGAATGTAGTAACATATTACATCCGAGATTTTAGGTTGCCTTAGGCTAGGATATGTAAAGTTATAGACGTATATAATGATCCCACCGAGAAATAGGTGCCGACTTGCCAGGAATGTTGTAAAATATTACATTCGAGATGTTAGGATTGCCTTAGGCTAGGATATATAACGTTATAGACGTATATAATGGTCCCACCGAGAAGTAGGGGCCGAAGTGACGGGAATGTTGTAAAATATTACATCCGAGATATTAGGATGCCTTAGGTTAGGATATATAACGTTATTGACTTATATAATGTTCCCACCGAGAAGTAGTTGCCTACGCGCCAGGAATATTGTAAAATATTACATTCGACATGTTAGTTTGCCTTAGGCTAGGATACATAGCGTTATAGACGTATATAATGTTCCCACCGAGAAGTAGGGGCCGACACGCCAGGAATGTTGTAAAATATTACATTCGACAAGTTAGGTTACCTTAGGCTAGGATACATAGCTTTAAAGACGTATATAATGTTCCCACCCAGAAGTAGGGGCCGAAGTGACGGGAATGTTGTAAAATATTACATTCGACATGTTAGTTTGCCTTAGGCTAGGATATATAGCATTATAGACGTATATAATGTTCCCACCGAGAAGTAGGGGCCGAAACGCCAGGAATGTTGTAAAATATTACATTCGACAAGTTAGGTTGCCTTAGGCTAGGATACATAGCTTTAAAGACGTATATAATGTTCCCACAGAGAAGTAGGAGCCGGCGCGCCAGGAATGTAGTAAAATATTACATCCGACATGTTAGGTTGCCTTAGGCTAGGATATATAGCGTTATAGACGTATATAATGTTCCCACCGCGAAGTAGGGGCCGACGTGCCAGGAATGTAGTAAAATATTACATCCGAGATGTTAGGTTGCCTTAGGTTAGGATATATAGCGTTATAGACGTATATAATGTTCCCACCGAGAAGTACGGGCCTACGTGCCAGGAATGTTGTAAAATATTACATCCGAGATGTTAGGTTGCCTTAGGTTAGGATATATGGCGTTATAGACGTATATAACGTTCCCACCGAGAAGTAGGGGCCGGCGCGCCGGGAATGTTGTAAAATATTACATTCGACATGTTAGGTTGCCTTAGGCTAGGATATATAACGTTATAGACGTATATAACGTTCCCACCGAGAAGTAGGTGCCGACGCGCCAGGAATGTGGTAAAATATTACATTCGACATGTTAGGTTGCCTTAGGCTAGGATATATAGCGTTATAGACGTATATAATGTTCGCACCGAGAAGAAGGGGCCGACGTGCCTGGAATGTAGTAAAATATTACATCCGAGATGTTAGGTTGCCTTAGGTTAGGATATATAGCGTTATAGACGTATATAATGTTCCCACCGAGAAGTACGGACCTACGTGCCAGGAATGTTGTAAAATATTACATCCGAGATGTTAAGTTGCCTTAGGTTAGGATATATGGCGTTATAGACGTATATAACGTTCCCACCGAGAAGTAGGGGCCGGCGCGCCGGGAATGTTGTAAAATATTACATTCGACATGTTAGGTTGCCTTAGGCTAGGATATATAACGTTATAGACGTATATAATGTTCCCACCGAGAAGTAAGTGCCGACGCGCCAGGAATGTGGTAAAATATTACATTCGACATGTTAGGTTGCCTTAGGCTAGGATATATAGCGTTATAGACGTATATAATGTTCGCACCGAGAAGAAGGGGCCGACGTGCCTGGAATGTAGTAAAATATTACATCCGAGATGTTAGGTTGCCTTAGGTTAGGATATATAACGTTATTGACTTATATAATTTTCCCACCGAGAAGTAGGGGCCGACGCGCCAGGAATGTAGTAAAATATTACATCCGAGATGTTAGGATTACCTTAGGCTAGGATATATAACGTTATAGACGTATATAATGTTCCCACCGAGAAGTAGGGACCGACACCCCAGGAATGTTGTAAAATATTACATTCGACAAGTTAGTTCGCCTTATGCTAGGATACAGAGCTTGAAAGACGTATATAATGTTCCCACCGAGAAGTAGGAGCCGGTGCGCCAGGAATGTTGTAAAATATTACATCCGAGATGTTAGGATTGCCTTAGGCTAGGATATATAACGTTATAGACGTATATAATGTTCCCACCGAGAAGCAGGGGTCGGCGCGCCAGGAATGTAGTAAAATATTACATCCTAGATGTTAGGTTGCCTTAGGCTAGGATATATAGCGTTATAGACGTATACAGTGTTCCCACCGAGAATTAGGGGCCGACACGCCAGGAATGTTGCAAAACATTACATCCGAGGTGTTAGGTTGCCTTAGGTTAGGATAAATAACGTTATAGACGTATATACTGTTCCCACCGAGAAGTAGGGGCCGGCGCGCCAGGAATGTACTATAATATTACATCCGACATGTTAGGTTGCCTTAGGCTAGGATATACAGCGTTATAAACGTATATAATGTTCCCACCGAGAAGTAGGGGCCGATGTGCCAGGAATGTAGTAAAATATTACATCCGAGATGTTAGGTTGCCTTAAGCTAGGATATATAGCGTTATAGACGTATATAATGTTCCCACCGAGAAGTAGGGGCCGAAGTGCCGGGAATGTTGTAAAATATTACATTCGACATGTAAGGATTGCCTTAGGTTAGGATATATAACGTTATTGACTTATATAATGTTCCCACCGAGAAGTAGGTTCCGACACGCCAGGAATGTTGTAAAATATTACATTCGACATGCTAGGTTTCCTTAGGATAGGATATATAACGTTAAAGACGTATATACTTTTCCCACCGAGATGTAGTTGCCGATGATCCAGGAATGTTGTAAAATATTACATTCGACAAGTTAGGTTACCTTAGGCTAGGATACATAGCTTTAAAGACGTATATAATGTTCCCACCGAGAAGTTGGGGCCGACACAGGCCAGGAATCTTGCAAAACATTACATCCGATGTGTTAGGTTGTCTTAGGTTCAGATATGTATCGTTATAGACGTATATACTGTTCCCACCGAGAAGTAGTTGCCGACGCGCCAGGAATGTTGCAAAACATTACATCCGAGGTGTTAGGTTGTCTTAGGTTCAGATATGTATCGTTATAGACGTATATACGGTTCCCACCGAGAAGTAGTTGCCGAAGCGCCAGGAATGTTGTAAAATATTACATTCGACATGTTAGGTTGCCTTAATCTGGGATATATAGCGTTATTGACGTATATAACGTTCCCACCGAGAAGTAGGGGCCGGCGCGCCAGGAATGTTGTAAAATATTACATTCGACATGTTAGGTTGCCTTAGGCTAGGATATATAACGTTATAGACGTATATAATGTTCCCGCCGAGAAGTAGGTGCCGACGCGCTAGGAATGTGGTAAAATATTACATTCGACATGTTATGTTGCCTTAGGCTAGGATATATAGCGTTATAGACGTATATAATGTTCCCACCGAGAAGTAGGGGCCCGTGCGGCACGAATGTAGTAAAATATTACATTCGACATGTTAGGTTGCCTTAGGCTAGGATATATAACGTTATAGACGTATATAACGTTCCCACCGAGAAGTAGGTGCCGACGCGCCAGGAATGTGGTAAAATATTACATTCGACATGTTAGGTTGCCTTAGGCCAGGATATATAGCGTTATAGACGTATATGATGTTCCCACCGAGAAGTAGGGGCCGGTGCGGCACGAATGTAGTAAAATATTACATCCGAGATATTAGGTTGCCTTAGACTAGGATATATAACGTTATGGACGTATATAATGTTCCCACCGAGAAGTAGGGGCCGACGAGCCAGGAATGTTGTAAAATATTACGCTCGACATGTTAGGTTGCCTTAGGCTATGATATATAGCGGTATAGACGTATATAATGTTCCCACCGAGAAGTGGGGGCCGGCGCGCCAGTAATGTAGTAACATATTACATCCGAGATTTTAGGTTGCCTTAGGCTAGGATATGTAAAGTTATAGACGTATATAATGATCCCACCGAGAAATAGGTGCCGACTTGCCAGGAATGTTGTAAAATATTACATCCGAGATGTTAGGATTGCCTTAGGCTAGGATATATAACGTTATAGACGTATATAATGGTCCCACCGAGAAGTAGGGGCCGAAGTGACGGGAATGTTGTAAAATATTACATCCGAGATATTAGGATGCCTTAGGTTAGAATATATAACGTTATTGACTTATATAATGTTCCCACCGAGAAGTAGTTGCCTACGCGCCAGGAATATTGTAAAATATTACATTCGACATGTTAGTTTGCCTTATGCTAGGATACAGAGCTTGAAAGACGTATATAATGTTCCCACCGAGAAGTAGGAGCCGGTGCGCCAGGAATGTTGTAAAATATTACATCCGAGATGTTAGGATTGCCTTAGGCTAGGATATATAACGTTATAGACGTATATAATGTTCCCACCGAGAAGCAGGGGTCGGCGCGCCAGGAATGTAGTAAAATATTACATCCTAGATGTTAGGTTGCCTTAGGCTAGGATATATAGCGTTATAGACGTATACAGTGTTCCCACCGAGAATTAGGGGCCGACACGCCAGGAATGTTGCAAAACATTACATCCGAGGTGTTAGGTTGCCTTAGGTTAGGATAAATAACGTTATAGACGTATATACTGTTCCCACCGAGAAGTAGGGGCCGGCGCGCCAGGAATGTACTATAATATTACATCCGACATGTTAGGTTGCCTTAGGCTAGGATATACAGCGTTATAAACGTATATAATGTTCCCACCGAGAAGTAGGGGCCGATGTGCCAGGAATGTAGTAAAATATTACATCCGAGATGTTAGGTTGCCTTAAGCTAGGATATATAGCGTTATAGACGTATATAATGTTCCCACCGAGAAGTAGGGGCCGAAGTGCCGGGAATGTTGTAAAATATTACATTCGACATGTAAGGATTGCCTTAGGTTAGGATATATAACGTTATTGACTTATATAATGTTCCCACCGAGAAGTAGGTTCCGACACGCCAGGAATGTTGTAAAATATTACATTCGACATGCTAGGTTTCCTTAGGATAGGATATATAACGTTAAAGACGTATATACTTTTCCCACCGAGATGTAGTTGCCGATGATCCAGGAATGTTGTAAAATATTACATTCGACAAGTTAGGTTACCTTAGGCTAGGATACATAGCTTTAAAGACGTATATAATGTTCCCACCGAGAAGTTGGGGCCGACACAGGCCAGGAATCTTGCAAAACATTACATCCGATGTGTTAGGTTGTCTTAGGTTCAGATATGTATCGTTATAGACGTATATACTGTTCCCACCGAGAAGTAGTTGCCGACGCGCCAGGAATGTTGCAAAACATTACATCCGAGGTGTTAGGTTGTCTTAGGTTCAGATATGTATCGTTATAGACGTATATACGGTTCCCACCGAGAAGTAGTTGCCGAAGCGCCAGGAATGTTGTAAAATATTACATTCGACATGTTAGGTTGCCTTAATCTGGGATATATAGCGTTATTGACGTATATAACGTTCCCACCGAGAAGTAGGGGCCGGCGCGCCAGGAATGTTGTAAAATATTACATTCGACATGTTAGGTTGCCTTAGGCTAGGATATATAACGTTATAGACGTATATAATGTTCCCGCCGAGAAGTAGGTGCCGACGCGCTAGGAATGTGGTAAAATATTACATTCGACATGTTATGTTGCCTTAGGCTAGGATATATAGCGTTATAGACGTATATAATGTTCCCACCGAGAAGTAGGGGCCCGTGCGGCACGAATGTAGTAAAATATTACATTCGACATGTTAGGTTGCCTTAGGCTAGGATATATAACGTTATAGACGTATATAACGTTCCCACCGAGAAGTAGGTGCCGACGCGCCAGGAATGTGGTAAAATATTACATTCGACATGTTAGGTTGCCTTAGGCCAGGATATATAGCGTTATAGACGTATATGATGTTCCCACCGAGAAGTAGGGGCCGGTGCGGCACGAATGTAGTAAAATATTACATCCGAGATATTAGGTTGCCTTAGACTAGGATATATAACGTTATGGACGTATATAATGTTCCCACCGAGAAGTAGGGGCCGACGAGCCAGGAATGTTGTAAAATATTACGCTCGACATGTTAGGTTGCCTTAGGCTATGATATATAGCGGTATAGACGTATATAATGTTCCCACCGAGAAGTGGGGGCCGGCGCGCCAGTAATGTAGTAACATATTACATCCGAGATTTTAGGTTGCCTTAGGCTAGGATATGTAAAGTTATAGACGTATATAATGATCCCACCGAGAAATAGGTGCCGACTTGCCAGGAATGTTGTAAAATATTACATCCGAGATGTTAGGATTGCCTTAGGCTAGGATATATAACGTTATAGACGTATATAATGGTCCCACCGAGAAGTAGGGGCCGAAGTGACGGGAATGTTGTAAAATATTACATCCGAGATATTAGGATGCCTTAGGTTAGAATATATAACGTTATTGACTTATATAATGTTCCCACCGAGAAGTAGTTGCCTACGCGCCAGGAATATTGTAAAATATTACATTCGACATGTTAGTTTGCCTTATGCTAGGATACAGAGCTTGAAAGACGTATATAATGTTCCCACCGAGAAGTAGGAGCCGGTGCGCCAGGAATGTTGTAAAATATTACATCCGAGATGTTAGGATTGCCTTAGGCTAGGATATATAACGTTATAGACGTATATAATGTTCCCACCGAGAAGCAGGGGTCGGCGCGCCAGGAATGTAGTAAAATATTACATCCTAGATGTTAGGTTGCCTTAGGCTAGGATATATAGCGTTATAGACGTATACAGTGTTCCCACCGAGAATTAGGGGCCGACACGCCAGGAATGTTGCAAAACATTACATCCGAGGTGTTAGGTTGCCTTAGGTTAGGATAAATAACGTTATAGACGTATATACTGTTCCCACCGAGAAGTAGGGGCCGGCGCGCCAGGAATGTACTATAATATTACATCCGACATGTTAGGTTGCCTTAGGCTAGGATATACAGCGTTATAAACGTATATAATGTTCCCACCGAGAAGTAGGGGCCGATGTGCCAGGAATGTAGTAAAATATTACATCCGAGATGTTAGGTTGCCTTAAGCTAGGATATATAGCGTTATAGACGTATATAATGTTCCCACCGAGAAGTAGGGGCCGAAGTGCCGGGAATGTTGTAAAATATTACATTCGACATGTAAGGATTGCCTTAGGTTAGGATATATAACGTTATTGACTTATATAATGTTCCCACCGAGAAGTAGGTTCCGACACGCCAGGAATGTTGTAAAATATTACATTCGACATGCTAGGTTTCCTTAGGATAGGATATATAACGTTAAAGACGTATATACTTTTCCCACCGAGATGTAGTTGCCGATGATCCAGGAATGTTGTAAAATATTACATTCGACAAGTTAGGTTACCTTAGGCTAGGATACATAGCTTTAAAGACGTATATAATGTTCCCACCGAGAAGTTGGGGCCGACACAGGCCAGGAATCTTGCAAAACATTACATCCGATGTGTTAGGTTGTCTTAGGTTCAGATATGTATCGTTATAGACGTATATACTGTTCCCACCGAGAAGTAGTTGCCGACGCGCCAGGAATGTTGCAAAACATTACATCCGAGGTGTTAGGTTGTCTTAGGTTCAGATATGTATCGTTATAGACGTATATACGGTTCCCACCGAGAAGTAGTTGCCGAAGCGCCAGGAATGTTGTAAAATATTACATTCGACATGTTAGGTTGCCTTAATCTGGGATATATAGCGTTATTGACGTATATAACGTTCCCACCGAGAAGTAGGGGCCGGCGCGCCAGGAATGTTGTAAAATATTACATTCGACATGTTAGGTTGCCTTAGGCTAGGATATATAACGTTATAGACGTATATAATGTTCCCGCCGAGAAGTAGGTGCCGACGCGCTAGGAATGTGGTAAAATATTACATTCGACATGTTATGTTGCCTTAGGCTAGGATATATAGCGTTATAGACGTATATAATGTTCCCACCGAGAAGTAGGGGCCCGTGCGGCACGAATGTAGTAAAATATTACATTCGACATGTTAGGTTGCCTTAGGCTAGGATATATAACGTTATAGACGTATATAACGTTCCCACCGAGAAGTAGGTGCCGACGCGCCAGGAATGTGGTAAAATATTACATTCGACATGTTAGGTTGCCTTAGGCCAGGATATATAGCGTTATAGACGTATATGATGTTCCCACCGAGAAGTAGGGGCCGGTGCGGCACGAATGTAGTAAAATATTACATCCGAGATATTAGGTTGCCTTAGACTAGGATATATAACGTTATGGACGTATATAATGTTCCCACCGAGAAGTAGGGGCCGACGAGCCAGGAATGTTGTAAAATATTACGCTCGACATGTTAGGTTGCCTTAGGCTATGATATATAGCGGTATAGACGTATATAATGTTCCCACCGAGAAGTGGGGGCCGGCGCGCCAGTAATGTAGTAACATATTACATCCGAGATTTTAGGTTGCCTTAGGCTAGGATATGTAAAGTTATAGACGTATATAATGATCCCACCGAGAAATAGGTGCCGACTTGCCAGGAATGTTGTAAAATATTACATCCGAGATGTTAGGATTGCCTTAGGCTAGGATATATAACGTTATAGACGTATATAATGGTCCCACCGAGAAGTAGGGGCCGAAGTGACGGGAATGTTGTAAAATATTACATCCGAGATATTAGGATGCCTTAGGTTAGAATATATAACGTTATTGACTTATATAATGTTCCCACCGAGAAGTAGTTGCCTACGCGCCAGGAATATTGTAAAATATTACATTCGACATGTTAGTTTGCCTTAGGCTAGGATATATAGCGTTATAGACGTATATAATGTTCCCACCGAGAAGTAGGGGCTGACACGCCAGGAATGTTGTAAAATATTACATTCGACAAGTTAGGTTACCTTAGGCTAGGATACATAGCTTTAAAGACGTACATAATGTTCCCACCCAGAAGTAGGGGCCGAAGTGACGGGAATGTTGTAAAATATTACATTCGACATGTTAGTTTGCCTTAGGCTAGGATATATAGCATTATAGACGTATATAATTTTCCCACCGAGAAGTAGGGGCCGAAACGCCAGGAATGATGTAAAATATTACATTCGACAAGTTAGGTTGCCTTATGCTAGGATACAGAGCTTGAAAGACGTATATAATGTTCCCACCGAGAAGTAGGAGCCGGTGCGCCAGGAATGTTGTAAAATATTACATCCGAGATGTTAGGATTGCCTTAGGCTAGGATATATAACGTTATAGACGTATATAATGTTCCCACCGAGAAGCAGGGGTCGGCGCGCCAGGAATGTAGTAAAATATTACATCCTAGATGTTAGGTTGCCTTAGGCTAGGATATATAGCGTTATAGACGTATACAGTGTTCCCACCGAGAATTAGGGGCCGACACGCCAGGAATGTTGCAAAACATTACATCCGAGGTGTTAGGTTGCCTTAGGTTAGGATATATAACGTTATAGACGTATATACTGTTCCCACCGAGAAGTAGGGGCCGGCGCGCCAGGAATGTACTAAAATATTACATCCGACATGTTAGGTTGCCTTAGGCTAGGATATACAGCGTTATAAACGTATATAATGTTCCCACCGAGAAGTAGGGGCCGATGTGCCAGGAATGTAGTAAAATATTACATCCGAGATGTTAGGTTGCCTTAGGTTAGGATATATAGCGTTATAGACGTATATAATGTTCCCACCGAGAAGTACGGGCCTACGTGCCAGGAATGTTGTAAAATATTACATCCGAGATGTTAGGTTGCCTTAGGTTAGGATATATGGCGTTATAGACGTATATAACGTTCCCACCGAGAAGTAGGGGCCGGCGCGCCGGGAATGTTGTAAAATATTACATTCGACATGTTAGGTTGCCTTAGGCTAGGATATATAACGTTATAGACGTATATAACGTTCCCACCGAGAAGTAGGTGCCGACGCGCCAGGAATGTGGTAAAATATTACATTCGACATGTTAGGTTGCCTTAGGCTAGGATATATAGCGTTATAGACGTATATGATGTTCCCACCGAGAAGTAGGGGCCGGTGCGGCACGAATGTAGTATAATATTACATCCGAGATGTTAGGTTGCCTTAGACTAGGATATATAACGTTATAGACGTATATAATGTTCCCACCGAGAAGTAGGGGCCGACGAGCCAGGAATGTTGTAAAATATTACGCTCGACATGTTAGGTTGCCTTAGGCTATGATATATAGCGGTATAGACGTATATAATGTTCCCACCGAGAAGTGGGGGCCGGCGCGCCAGGAATGTAGTAACATATTACATCCGAGATTTTAGGTTGCCTTAGGCTAGGATATGTAAAGTTATAGACGTATATAATGATCCCACCGAGAAATAGGTGCCGACTTGCCAGGAATGTTGTAAAATATTACATCCGAGATGTTAGGATTGCCTTAGGCTAGGATATATAACGTTATAGACGTATATAATGGTCCCACCGAGAAGTAGGGGCCGAAGTGACGGGAATGTTGTAAAATATTACATCCGAGATATTAGGATGCCTTAGGTTAGGATATATAACGTTATTGACTTATATAATGTTCCCACCGAGAAGTAGTTGCCTACGCGCCAGGAATATTGTAAAATATTACATTCGACATGTTAGTTTGCCTTAGGCTAGGATACATAGCGTTATAGACGTATATAATGTTCCCACCGAGAAGTAGGGGCCGACACGCCAGGAATGTTGTAAAATATTACATTCGACAAGTTAGGTTACCTTAGGCTAGGATACATAGCTTTAAAGACGTATATAATGTTCCCACCCAGAAGTAGGGGCCGAAGTGACGGGAATGTTGTAAAATATTACATTCGACATGTTAGTTTGCCTTAGGCTAGGATATATAGCATTATAGACGTATATAATGTTCCCACCGAGAAGTAGGGGCCGAAACGCCAGGAATGTTGTAAAATATTACATTCGACAAGTTAGGTTGCCTTAGGCTAGGATACATAGCTTTAAAGACGTATATAATGTTCCCACAGAGAAGTAGGAGCCGGCGCGCCAGGAATGTAGTAAAATATTACATCCGACATGTTAGGTTGCCTTAGGCTAGGATATATAGCGTTATAGACGTATATAATGTTCCCACCGCGAAGTAGGGGCCGACGTGCCAGGAATGTAGTAAAATATTACATCCGAGATGTTAGGTTGCCTTAGGTTAGGATATATAGCGTTATAGACGTATATAATGTTCCCACCGAGAAGTATGGGCCTACGTGCCAGGAATGATGTAAAATATTACATCCGAGATGTTAGGTTGCCTTAGGTTAGGATATATGGCGTTATAGACGTATATAACGTTCCCACCGAGAAGTAGGGGCCGGCGCGCCGGGAATGTTGTAAAATATTACATTCGACATGTTAGGTTGCCTTAGGCTAGGATATATAACGTTATAGACGTATATAACGTTCCCACCGAGAAGTAGGTGCCGACGCGCCAGGAATGTGGTAAAATATTACATTCGACATGTTAGGTTGCCTTAGGCTAGGATATATAGCGTTATAGACGTATATAATGTTCGCACCGAGAAGAAGGGGCCGACGTGCCTGGAATGTAGTAAAATGTTACATCCGAGATGTTAGGTTGCCTTAGGTTAGGATATATAGCGTTATAGACGTATATAATGTTCCCACCGAGAAGTACGGACCTACGTGCCAGGAATGTTGTAAAATATTACATCCGAGATGTTAAGTTGCCTTAGGTTAGGATATATAACGTTATTGACTTATATAATTTTCCCACCGAGAAGTAGGGGCCGACGCGCCAGGAATGTAGTAAAATATTACATCCGAGATGTTAGGATTACCTTAGGCTAGGATATATAACGTTATAGACGTATATAATGTTCCCACCGAGAAGTAGGGACCGACACCCCAGGAATGTTGTAAAATATTACATTCGACAAGTTAGTTCGCCTTATGCTAGGATACAGAGCTTGAAAGACGTATATAATGTTCCCACCGAGAAGTAGGAGCCGGTGCGCCAGGAATGTTGTAAAATATTACATCCGAGATGTTAGGATTGCCTTAGGCTAGGATATATAACGTTATAGACGTATATAATGTTCCCACCGAGAAGCAGGGGTCGGCGCGCCAGGAATGTAGTAAAATATTACATCCTAGATGTTAGGTTGCCTTAGGCTAGGATATATAGCGTTATAGACGTATACAGTGTTCCCACCGAGAATTAGGGGCCGACACGCCAGGAATGTTGCAAAACATTACATCCGAGGTGTTAGGTTGCCTTAGGTTAGGATAAATAACGTTATAGACGTATATACTGTTCCCACCGAGAAGTAGGGGCCGGCGCGCCAGGAATGTACTATAATATTACATCCGACATGTTAGGTTGCCTTAGGCTAGGATATACAGCGTTATAAACGTATATAATGTTCCCACCGAGAAGTAGGGGCCGATGTGCCAGGAATGTAGTAAAATATTACATCCGAGATGTTAGGTTGCCTTAAGCTAGGATATATAGCGTTATAGACGTATATAATGTTCCCACCGAGAAGTAGGGGCCGAAGTGCCGGGAATGTTGTAAAATATTACATTCGACATGTAAGGATTGCCTTAGGTTAGGTTATATAACGTTATTGACTTATATAATGTTCCCACCGAGAAGTAGGTTCCGACACGCCAGGAATGTTGTAAAATATTACATTCGACATGCTAGGTTTCCTTAGGATAGGATATATAACGTTAAAGACGTATATACTTTTCCCACCGAGATTTAGTTGCCGATGATCCAGGAATGTTGTAAAATATTACATTCGACATGTTAGGTCGCCTTAAGCTAGGATATATAGCGTTATAGACATATGTAATGTTCCCACCGAGAAATAGGGACCGACACAGGCCAGGAATGTTGCAAAACATTACATCCGAGGTGTTAGGTTGTCTTAGGTTCAGATATGTATCGTTATAGACGCATATACTGTTCCCACCGAGAAGTAGTTGCCGACGCGCCAGGAATGTTGTAAAATATTACATTCGACATGTTAGGTTGCCTTAAGCTGGGATATATAGCGTTATTGACGTATATAATTTTCCCACCGAGAAGTTGGGGCCGACACAGGCCAGGAATCTTGCAAAACATTACATCCGATGTGTTAGGTTGTCTTAGGTTCAGATATGTATCGTTATAGACGTATATACTGTTCCCACCGAGAAGTAGTTGCCGACGCGCCAGGAATGTTGCAAAACATTACATCCGAGGTGTTAGGTTGTCTTAGGTTCAGATATGTATCGTTATAGACGTATATACGGTTCCCACCGAGAAGTAGTTGCCGAAGCGCCAGGAATGTTGTAAAATATTACATTCGACATGTTAGGTTGCCTTAATCTGGGATATATAGCGTTATTGACGTATATAACGTTCCCACCGAGAAGTAGGGGCCGGCGCGCCAGGAATGTTGTAAAATATTACATTCGACATGTTAGGTTGCCTTAGGCTAGGATATATAACGTTATAGACGTATATAATGTTCCCGCCGAGAAGTAGGTGCCGACGCGCTAGGAATGTGGTAAAATATTACATTCGACATGTTATGTTGCCTTAGGCTAGGATATATAGCGTTATAGACGTATATAATGTTCCCACCGAGAAGTAGGGGCCCGTGCGGCACGAATGTAGTAAAATATTACATTCGACATGTTAGGTTGCCTTAGGCTAGGATATATAACGTTATAGACGTATATAACGTTCCCACCGAGAAGTAGGTGCCGACGCGCCAGGAATGTGGTAAAATATTACATTCGACATGTTAGGTTGCCTTAGGCCAGGATATATAGCGTTATAGACGTATATGATGTTCCCACCGAGAAGTAGGGGCCGGTGCGGCACGAATGTAGTAAAATATTACATCCGAGATATTAGGTTGCCTTAGACTAGGATATATAACGTTATAGACGTATATAATGTTCCCACCGAGAAGTAGGGGCCGACGAGCCAGGAATGTTGTAAAATATTACGCTCGACATGTTAGGTTGCCTTAGGCTATGATATATAGCGGTATAGACGTATATAATGTTCCCACCGAGAAGTGGGGGCCGGCGCGCCAGGAATGTAGTAACATATTACATCCGAGATTTTAGGTTGCCTTAGGCTAGGATATGTAAAGTTATAGACGTATATAATGATCCCACCGAGAAATAGGTGCCGACTTGCCAGGAATGTTGTAAAATATTACATCCGAGATGTTAGGATTGCCTTAGGCTAGGATATATAACGTTATAGACGTATATAATGGTCCCACCGAGAAGTAGGGGCCGAAGTGACGGGAATGTTGTAAAATATTACATCCGAGATATTAGGATGCCTTAGGTTAGAATATATAACGTTATTGACTTATATAATGTTCCCACCGAGAAGTAGTTGCCTACGCGCCAGGAATATTGTAAAATATTACATTCGACATGTTAGTTTGCCTTAGGCTAGGATATATAGCGTTATAGACGTATATAATGTTCCCACCGAGAAGTAGGGGCTGACACGCCAGGAATGTTGTAAAATATTACATTCGACAAGTTAGGTTACCTTAGGCTAGGATACATAGCTTTAAAGACGTACATAATGTTCCCACCCAGAAGTAGGGGCCGAAGTGACGGGAATGTTGTAAAATATTACATTCGACATGTTAGTTTGCCTTAGGCTAGGATATATAGCATTATAGACGTATATAATTTTCCCACCGAGAAGTAGGGGCCGAAACGCCAGGAATGATGTAAAATATTACATTCGACAAGTTAGGTTGCCTTATGCTAGGATACAGAGCTTGAAAGACGTATATAATGTTCCCACCGAGAAGTAGGAGCCGGTGCGCCAGGAATGTTGTAAAATATTACATCCGAGATGTTAGGATTGCCTTAGGCTAGGATATATAACGTTATAGACGTATATAATGTTCCCACCGAGAAGCAGGGGTCGGCGCGCCAGGAATGTAGTAAAATATTACATCCTAGATGTTAGGTTGCCTTAGGCTAGGATATATAGCGTTATAGACGTATACAGTGTTCCCACCGAGAATTAGGGGCCGACACGCCAGGAATGTTGCAAAACATTACATCCGAGGTGTTAGGTTGCCTTAGGTTAGGATATATAACGTTATAGACGTATATACTGTTCCCACCGAGAAGTAGGGGCCGGCGCGCCAGGAATGTACTAAAATATTACATCCGACATGTTAGGTTGCCTTAGGCTAGGATATACAGCGTTATAAACGTATATAATGTTCCCACCGAGAAGTAGGGGCCGATGTGCCAGGAATGTAGTAAAATATTACATCCGAGATGTTAGGTTGCCTTAAGCTAGGATATATAGCGGTATAGACGTATATAATGTTCCCACCGAGAAGTGGGGGCCGGCGCGCCAGGAATGTAGTAACATATTACATCCGAGATTTTAGGTTGCCTTAGGCTAGGATATGTAAAGTTATAGACGTATATAATGATCCCACCGAGAAATAGGTGCCGACTTGCCAGGAATGTTGTAAAATATTACATCCGAGATGTTAGGATTGCCTTAGGCTAGGATATATAACGTTATAGACGTATATAATGGTCCCACCGAGAAGTAGGGGCCGAAGTGACGGGAATGTTGTAAAATATTACATCCGAGATATTAGGATGCCTTAGGTTAGGATATATAACGTTATTGACTTATATAATGTTCCCACCGAGAAGTAGTTGCCTACGCGCCAGGAATATTGTAAAATATTACATTCGACATGTTAGTTTGCCTTAGGCTAGGATACATAGCGTTATAGACGTATATAATGTTCCCACCGAGAAGTAGGGGCCGACACGCCAGGAATGTTGTAAAATATTACATTCGACAAGTTAGGTTACCTTAGGCTAGGATACATAGCTTTAAAGACGTATATAATGTTCCCACCCAGAAGTAGGGGCCGAAGTGACGGGAATGTTGTAAAATATTACATTCGACATGTTAGTTTGCCTTAGGCTAGGATATATAGCATTATAGACGTATATAATGTTCCCACCGAGAAGTAGGGGCCGAAACGCCAGGAATGTTGTAAAATATTACATTCGACAAGTTAGGTTGCCTTAGGCTAGGATACATAGCTTTAAAGACGTATATAATGTTCCCACAGAGAAGTAGGAGCCGGCGCGCCAGGAATGTAGTAAAATATTACATCCGACATGTTAGGTTGCCTTAGGCTAGGATATATAGCGTTATAGACGTATATAATGTTCCCACCGCGAAGTAGGGGCCGACGTGCCAGGAATGTAGTAAAATATTACATCCGAGATGTTAGGTTGCCTTAGGTTAGGATATATAGCGTTATAGACGTATATAATGTTCCCACCGAGAAGTATGGGCCTACGTGCCAGGAATGATGTAAAATATTACATCCGAGATGTTAGGTTGCCTTAGGTTAGGATATATGGCGTTATAGACGTATATAACGTTCCCACCGAGAAGTAGGGGCCGGCGCGCCGGGAATGTTGTAAAATATTACATTCGACATGTTAGGTTGCCTTAGGCTAGGATATATAACGTTATAGACGTATATAACGTTCCCACCGAGAAGTAGGTGCCGACGCGCCAGGAATGTGGTAAAATATTACATTCGACATGTTAGGTTGCCTTAGGCTAGGATATATAGCGTTATAGACGTATATAATGTTCGCACCGAGAAGAAGGGGCCGACGTGCCTGGAATGTAGTAAAATGTTACATCCGAGATGTTAGGTTGCCTTAGGTTAGGATATATAGCGTTATAGACGTATATAATGTTCCCACCGAGAAGTACGGACCTACGTGCCAGGAATGTTGTAAAATATTACATCCGAGATGTTAAGTTGCCTTAGGTTAGGATATATAACGTTATTGACTTATATAATTTTCCCACCGAGAAGTAGGGGCCGACGCGCCAGGAATGTAGTAAAATATTACATCCGAGATGTTAGGATTACCTTAGGCTAGGATATATAACGTTATAGACGTATATAATGTTCCCACCGAGAAGTAGGGACCGACACCCCAGGAATGTTGTAAAATATTACATTCGACAAGTTAGTTCGCCTTATGCTAGGATACAGAGCTTGAAAGACGTATATAATGTTCCCACCGAGAAGTAGGAGCCGGTGCGCCAGGAATGTTGTAAAATATTACATCCGAGATGTTAGGATTGCCTTAGGCTAGGATATATAACGTTATAGACGTATATAATGTTCCCACCGAGAAGCAGGGGTCGGCGCGCCAGGAATGTAGTAAAATATTACATCCTAGATGTTAGGTTGCCTTAGGCTAGGATATATAGCGTTATAGACGTATACAGTGTTCCCACCGAGAATTAGGGGCCGACACGCCAGGAATGTTGCAAAACATTACATCCGAGGTGTTAGGTTGCCTTAGGTTAGGATAAATAACGTTATAGACGTATATACTGTTCCCACCGAGAAGTAGGGGCCGGCGCGCCAGGAATGTACTATAATATTACATCCGACATGTTAGGTTGCCTTAGGCTAGGATATACAGCGTTATAAACGTATATAATGTTCCCACCGAGAAGTAGGGGCCGATGTGCCAGGAATGTAGTAAAATATTACATCCGAGATGTTAGGTTGCCTTAAGCTAGGATATATAGCGTTATAGACGTATATAATGTTCCCACCGAGAAGTAGGGGCCGAAGTGCCGGGAATGTTGTAAAATATTACATTCGACATGTAAGGATTGCCTTAGGTTAGGTTATATAACGTTATTGACTTATATAATGTTCCCACCGAGAAGTAGGTTCCGACACGCCAGGAATGTTGTAAAATATTACATTCGACATGCTAGGTTTCCTTAGGATAGGATATATAACGTTAAAGACGTATATACTTTTCCCACCGAGATTTAGTTGCCGATGATCCAGGAATGTTGTAAAATATTACATTCGACATGTTAGGTCGCCTTAAGCTAGGATATATAGCGTTATAGACATATGTAATGTTCCCACCGAGAAATAGGGACCGACACAGGCCAGGAATGTTGCAAAACATTACATCCGAGGTGTTAGGTTGTCTTAGGTTCAGATATGTATCGTTATAGACGCATATACTGTTCCCACCGAGAAGTAGTTGCCGACGCGCCAGGAATGTTGTAAAATATTACATTCGACATGTTAGGTTGCCTTAAGCTGGGATATATAGCGTTATTGACGTATATAATTTTCCCACCGAGAAGTTGGGGCCGACACAGGCCAGGAATCTTGCAAAACATTACATCCGATGTGTTAGGTTGTCTTAGGTTCAGATATGTATCGTTATAGACGTATATACTGTTCCCACCGAGAAGTAGTTGCCGACGCGCCAGGAATGTTGCAAAACATTACATCCGAGGTGTTAGGTTGTCTTAGGTTCAGATATGTATCGTTATAGACGTATATACGGTTCCCACCGAGAAGTAGTTGCCGAAGCGCCAGGAATGTTGTAAAATATTACATTCGACATGTTAGGTTGCCTTAATCTGGGATATATAGCGTTATTGACGTATATAACGTTCCCACCGAGAAGTAGGGGCCGGCGCGCCAGGAATGTTGTAAAATATTACATTCGACATGTTAGGTTGCCTTAGGCTAGGATATATAACGTTATAGACGTATATAATGTTCCCGCCGAGAAGTAGGTGCCGACGCGCTAGGAATGTGGTAAAATATTACATTCGACATGTTATGTTGCCTTAGGCTAGGATATATAGCGTTATAGACGTATATAATGTTCCCACCGAGAAGTAGGGGCCCGTGCGGCACGAATGTAGTAAAATATTACATTCGACATGTTAGGTTGCCTTAGGCTAGGATATATAACGTTATAGACGTATATAACGTTCCCACCGAGAAGTAGGTGCCGACGCGCCAGGAATGTGGTAAAATATTACATTCGACATGTTAGGTTGCCTTAGGCCAGGATATATAGCGTTATAGACGTATATGATGTTCCCACCGAGAAGTAGGGGCCGGTGCGGCACGAATGTAGTAAAATATTACATCCGAGATATTAGGTTGCCTTAGACTAGGATATATAACGTTATAGACGTATATAATGTTCCCACCGAGAAGTAGGGGCCGACGAGCCAGGAATGTTGTAAAATATTACGCTCGACATGTTAGGTTGCCTTAGGCTATGATATATAGCGGTATAGACGTATATAATGTTCCCACCGAGAAGTGGGGGCCGGCGCGCCAGGAATGTAGTAACATATTACATCCGAGATTTTAGGTTGCCTTAGGCTAGGATATGTAAAGTTATAGACGTATATAATGATCCCACCGAGAAATAGGTGCCGACTTGCCAGGAATGTTGTAAAATATTACATCCGAGATGTTAGGATTGCCTTAGGCTAGGATATATAACGTTATAGACGTATATAATGGTCCCACCGAGAAGTAGGGGCCGAAGTGACGGGAATGTTGTAAAATATTACATCCGAGATATTAGGATGCCTTAGGTTAGAATATATAACGTTATTGACTTATATAATGTTCCCACCGAGAAGTAGTTGCCTACGCGCCAGGAATATTGTAAAATATTACATTCGACATGTTAGTTTGCCTTAGGCTAGGATATATAGCGTTATAGACGTATATAATGTTCCCACCGAGAAGTAGGGGCTGACACGCCAGGAATGTTGTAAAATATTACATTCGACAAGTTAGGTTACCTTAGGCTAGGATACATAGCTTTAAAGACGTACATAATGTTCCCACCCAGAAGTAGGGGCCGAAGTGACGGGAATGTTGTAAAATATTACATTCGACATGTTAGTTTGCCTTAGGCTAGGATATATAGCATTATAGACGTATATAATTTTCCCACCGAGAAGTAGGGGCCGAAACGCCAGGAATGATGTAAAATATTACATTCGACAAGTTAGGTTGCCTTATGCTAGGATACAGAGCTTGAAAGACGTATATAATGTTCCCACCGAGAAGTAGGAGCCGGTGCGCCAGGAATGTTGTAAAATATTACATCCGAGATGTTAGGATTGCCTTAGGCTAGGATATATAACGTTATAGACGTATATAATGTTCCCACCGAGAAGCAGGGGTCGGCGCGCCAGGAATGTAGTAAAATATTACATCCTAGATGTTAGGTTGCCTTAGGCTAGGATATATAGCGTTATAGACGTATACAGTGTTCCCACCGAGAATTAGGGGCCGACACGCCAGGAATGTTGCAAAACATTACATCCGAGGTGTTAGGTTGCCTTAGGTTAGGATATATAACGTTATAGACGTATATACTGTTCCCACCGAGAAGTAGGGGCCGGCGCGCCAGGAATGTACTAAAATATTACATCCGACATGTTAGGTTGCCTTAGGCTAGGATATACAGCGTTATAAACGTATATAATGTTCCCACCGAGAAGTAGGGGCCGATGTGCCAGGAATGTAGTAAAATATTACATCCGAGATGTTAGGTTGCCTTAAGCTAGGATATATAGCGTTATAGACGTATATAATGTTCCCACCGAGAAGTAGGGGCCGAAGTGCCGGGAATGTTGTAAAATATTACATTCGACATGTTAGGTTGCCTTAAGCTGGGATATATAGCGTTATTGACGTATATAATTTTCCCACCGAGAAGTAGGGGCCGACGCGCCAGGAATGTTGTAAAATATTACATCCGAGATGTTAGGATTGCCTTAGGCTAGGATATATAACTTTATAGACGTATATAATGTTCCCACCGAGATGTAGTTGCCGATGGTCCAGGAATGTTGTAAAATATTACATTCGACATGTTAGGTCGCCTTAGGCTAGGATATATAGCATTATAGACATATATAATGTTCCCACCGAGAAATAGGGGCCGACACAGGCCAGGAATGTTGCAAAATATTACATCCGAGGTGTTAGGTTGTCTTAGGTTCAGATATGTATCGTTATAGACGTATATACTGTTCCCACCGAGAAGTAGTTGCCGAAGCGCCAGGAATGTTGTAAAATATTACATTCGACATGTTAGGTTGCCTTAAGCTGGTATATATAGCGTTATTGGCGTATATAACGTTCCCACCGAGAAGTAGGGGCCGGCGCGCCAGGAATGTTGTAAAATATTACATTCGACATGTTAGGTTGCATTAGGCTAGGATATATAGCGTTATAGACGTATATAATGTTCCCACCGAGAAGTAGGGGCCGACGCTCCAGGAATGCTGTAAAATATTACATTCGACATGTTAGGATTGCCTTAGGCTAGGATATATGACGTTATAGACCTATATGACATTCCCACCGAGAAGTACGGGCCTACCCGCTAGGAATGTTGTCAAATAGTACATCCGAGATGTTAGGTTTCCTTAGGTTAGGATATATAACGTTATAGACGTATTGAATGTTCCCACCGAGAAGTAGGGGCCGGCGCGCCAACAATGTAGTAAAATATTACATCGGACATGTTAGGTTGCCTTAGGCTAGGATATATAGCGTTATAAACGTATATAATGTTCCCACCGAGAAGTAGGGGCCGATGTGCCAGGAATGTAGTAAAATATTACATCCGGGATGTTAGGTTGCCTTAAGCTAGGATATATAGCGTTATAGACGTATATAATGTTCCCACCGTGAAGTAGGGGCCGAAGTGCCGGGAATGTTGTAAAATATTACATTCGACATGTAAGGATTGCCTTAGGTTAGGATATATAACGTTATTGACTTATATAATGTTCCCACCGAGAAGTAGGTTCCGACACGCCAGGAATGTTGTAAAATATTACATTCGACATGCTAGGTTTCCCTAGGATAGGATATATAACGCTAAAGACGTATATACTTTTCCCACCGAGATGTAGTTGCCGATGATCCAGGATTGTGGTAAAATATTACATTCGACATATTAGGTTGCCTTAGGCTAGGATATATAGCGTTATAGACGTATATAATGTTCCCACCGAGAAGTAGGGGCCCGTGCGGCACGAATGTAGTAAAATATTACGCTCGAGATGTTAGGTTTCCTTAGGTTAGGATATATAACGTTATAGACTTATATAATGTCCGCACCGAGACGTACTGGGCGAAACGAACGGGATTCTGTAAAACATTACCAGCGAAGCTCTAGATTGTTCAGGTTAGGTTATATTACGCTATAGACGGATATAATGTTCCCACCGAGATTTAGGGTCCGACCGGCCAAGAATGTTGGAAAACATTACATGCGAAATGTTAGGTTACTTAGATTAGGATATATAACGTTATAGACGTATATAATGCCCGCAGCGAGAAGTAGGGGCCGACACGACCGGCATTCTGTAAAACATTACCAGCGATGGGCTAGATGGGTTAGGTTAGGTTATATTGCGTTATAGACGTTTATAATGTTCCCACCGAGATGTCGAGGCCGACCCGCCAGGAATGTTGGAAAATACTACATCCGAGATGTTACGTTGGCTTATGTATGGGTATATAACGTTATAGACGTATATAATGTCCCCACCGAGAAGTACGGCCGACACGACCGGGGTGCTGTAAAACCATACCAGCGAGGGGCTAGATGTGTTAGGTTAGGTTATATTACGTTATAGACGTATATAATGTGCCCGCCGAGAAGTAGGGGCCGACCCGCCAGGAATGTTGGAAAATACTACATCCGAGATGTTAGGTTGCTTTACGTTAGGATATATAACGTTATGGACGTATATAATGTCCCCACCGAGAAGTACGGGCCGACACGACCGTGATTCTGTAAAATATTATCACCGAGGGGCAAGATGGGTTAAATTAGGTTATATTACGTTATAGACGTATATAATGTTCCCCCCGAGAAGTTGGGGCCGACCCGCCAGGAATATTGTAATATAATACATCCCAGATGTCAGGTTAGCTTAGGCTAGGATATATAACCTTATAGGCGTATATACTGTTTCCACCGAGAAATAGGGGCCGACGCGTAAGGAATGTTGTAAAATATTACACCCGAGATGTTAGGTTCCCTTAGGTTATGATGTACAACGTTATAGACGTATATAATGTTACCACCGACAAGTAGGGACCGACATGCCAGGAATGCTGTAAAATATTACATCCGAGATGTTAGGTTGCCTTAGGTTAGGATATACATTGTTACAGACGTATATAATGTTCCCACCGAGAAGTAGGGACCGACATACCAGGAATATTGTAAAATATTACACTCCAGATGTTATCTTGCCTTACGTTAGAATAAATAACGTTATAGACGTATATAATGTCCCCATCGAGAAGTAGGCGACGACACGCCAGGAATGTTGTAAAATATTATATTCGACATGTTAGGTCGCTTTAGGCTAGGATGTGTAACGTTATAGACGTATATAATGTTCCCACCGAGAAATAGGGGCCGACGCGTCAGGAATGTTGTAAAATATTACATTCGACATGTTAGGATTGCGTTAGGCTAGCATATATAACGTCATAGACGTATATACTGTTCCCACCGAGAAGTAGGTACCGACGCGCCAGATATGTTGTAAAATATTACATTCGACATGTTAGGATTGCCTTAGGTTAGGATGTATAACGTTATAGACGTATACAATGTTCCCACCGAGAAGTAGGGACCGACATGCCAGGAATGTTGTAAAATATTGCACCCGAGATGTTAGGTTCCCTTAGGTTATGATATATAACGTTATAGACGTATATAATGTCCCCATCCAGAAGCAGGCGACTACACGCCTGGAATGTTGTCAAATATTATATCCGAGATGTTAGGTTGCCTTAGGCTAGGATATATATCGTTATAGACGTATATACTGTTCCTACCGAGACGTAGGGACCGACATGCCAGGAATTTTGTAAAATATTACATCCC
>CAXAJV010000689.1:2500-7500 GCA_963969225.1 Xylocopa violacea
GAGGCGTATGCCACTTTCGGGACGAATGCTCCCCTGTATATCCCGGCTAGGGAGTCGAAGCGAAGCCCCCAACTACTCCTCGCCAGCCTACTTAATCTCGCGAACAGCGACCCGACCTTGTCGCTTATTTTCTGGCAATGCGTTCGGACGCGCATTCCTTTATCGAACGTGACGCCTAGGTACTTAACCGCGGGTCTAAATTTTATCTTCGCGTCTCCTATACGGATGGTCGGTGGTCTACCGGCAAGGTCGGCTTTCGAAGGCCGAACGGCCTTGCGTTTTCTATCGGGACGGGCGCCTCCTCTTCGACCTAAAATTTGCCGCTCGATCCAGCCACTCTTGAGGACAATTGCCTCCGTCTTTGTGGCCGAGATTTCGAGTTTGGCCGAGCTACACCACCTAAGTATTTGGTTCGCGACCTGTTGACCTTGGGTCTCGAGGTCACGCCTACTATTTCCGCTTATTAGGACGAGAAGATCGTCCGCATAAGCGATAAACCTATTCTCGACTGTGGTCTGAAGTGACCGCAGGAGATCGTCGAACATGAGGTTCCAGCAGGCGGGACCGAGTACGGAGCCTTGCGGACACCCCCTCGTCGCCTGCTTCGAAACCTGTTCGGAAGCTATCGAGATCTTAACCCGTCGGCCGTCGAAGTAATTAGAAATTACTCCGAAAACATTCCGAGGGCAGTCTCGCTCTCTAAGGGACTTCAAAACTAGGGGCCACCAGACGTTGTCGAAGGCCCCGGAGATGTCGAAGAGCATTGCCGCCACGTATCGATCCTGCGAGGCATCGACCAGGCGGCGCAACTCCACGATAGCGTCCTCCGTCGACTTTCCGGGCGTGAACCCGAATTGCCGGTCGGACACTTTTCCAGGCGCCAACGACGTCTGATAGAGGCGCTTCTTGAGAAGCTTTTCGAAAAGTTTACCTATCACTGAGAGGAGGCAGATCGGACGGTAGGATTTTGGATCCTTCTCGTCTTTCCCTTCCTTAAGAAGTACTCGTAGAGAGCCCTCCTTCCAGACGAAGGGAAAGACGCCCCATTGAAGGCATCCATTAAAAAGCCGCGTAATTTGGCCGGGAATGATTCTAACCGCGGTTTTCAGCGCGCGGACCTCGACGTGGTCCGGCCCTGGCGCTTTATTATTTTTGAATGTTCGAACGGTACCCACGACCTCTGCCTCCGTGATGGGGGCAGCGTCGGGAGTACCGGGCGCGATGCGTGCGCCTTCCCTAATGACACGTTGATTCGGCGTGTCTTCTTCTTCCCGGTCGTCGGGAACGTGTGCCTCCAAGAGCAAGCTGGCTGTTTCGCGGCAATTCGATGTGATTTCACTACCACGCCGGAGAGTGCTGAGAAATCTCTCAACTCGGAGTTTCTTCGCCTGGTACTTGTATACGGTGCTCCAGGGCCCCGAGTTCCCGTTCGACGTAACAAATCGTCGCCAGCTTTCGAGCTTCGTCCGCTTCACCGTCCTACTGTATTCCCGCAAAGAAGAACGGTACTCTAGTAGTTTTGCCCGGCGGGCGGCTTCGTCTCTTTCCCTCTGGAAGGCACGACGTAGACGATATACGCGCTTTTTCTTTTTAGTTAATTCGCGAGTCCACCACGGGTTGGACTTTCTAAATACGCGTTTACGTGGCATCGACGCGGCGCAGGCGTCAGTAATGACGCCTGTGAGCGTTTCCGCCATCTTTTCGACGTCTTCCATAGAGTCGAGCCGGAGGGCCTCAAGCCTCGATCTAGATAGATCGGCTAGGCGACCGCAGTAGCGCTCCCAATCGGCCCGACGAGTGTCGAACCGAGTGCTCGCACCACCCCGATCCGCCGCTTTGGCTCTCGGTACCCTCAGCCCGATATCTATGGCGTTGTGATCGCTATTGGCCCAACCGCACCTTACCTTCCAGCCCCTGACGAAAGGGAGCATGGATGGCGACGCCAGGGTTACATCGATGAAAGACTCACCCCTCGCCGACCAATAGGTGGGCGGCTGCCGAGCGTCATTCACAACTTCCATGCCAAACGATCGGATGAGCGCTTCGAACATCGCACCTCTTTCGTCTGTTCTCTGTGGCCCCCAGAGTGACGACCGAGCGTTGGCATCTACCGACACTATGAGTCTCTTCCCCCTCAGAGACTGAAACACCATCTCGAGGTGTCTGAGGTGCTCCTCGATTTCGTCGCTATACTGGAAATAGCATGATGCGACGTATATCGAGAAGCCGGGCGCTAGCACTTCTGCACACACACAGTGTTCCGTGCTTAGCTGCGAGACAAAAACCATCTCGAAGCGAGGGTTGCACACGGCAACCGCAGCCCACGGGAATTGTGAACTGACGGCCGCCACCCTCGCCCCGATCCCTAGTCCACTAACGGTGTGGCTCGTGCCCGAAGAACTGACGTATGGTTCCTGCAACAGCAGGACGTCTAAGTGCTTCGAGGCTACGAGCTGACGCACCTCGCCTGCAACTGTAGCTGAATGTTGCATGTTCAGCTGCAGTATCCTAATACCCGTGGTCTCGATTACGGACGGTGACGTCGTCGTCGACGTCGGTACGGTCGCGGACGCGGACGCGGGCGCGGTGGGGTTGTGGGGGGACGCGGTCGCGGAGGGAGGGTTCGCGGAGCTATCGCTTGATTTTATTTTTGTTCCTATCACAGACTCAGCCGGAGATACCGGATCCGACCTGAGTCTCGCGTCGCATTTCGTGATTCGTATCTGGACAGCGCGAAGGCTGATACCTAGAGGCCGCGCCAGAGTCGTGTGAGCAGAAGCACACCCGGTCGCGGCTTGGCGATGATGCCGAGGAGCGGCCGTCATCGAGCGCGTTACCGGGCGGCTTCGTTGCTCGACAATGGGGCCATCACCTGGGGGCGAGGTCTCGGGCCGAAGGATGTTCGCCCGCCTTGACCTATTCATCGCCACGATGACTCCTCCCGATCCTGCCCTCACCCGGAGATCCGAATGGAGGGCTATTTTACCTCCGGAGTATTTAGGATCGAATGAAGCCATCATGAAATTTGCGAAATTAGGGGGGGTGATGCTTCATACATGGAGTGAAGGTGGGGTCGTCACTCCCCA
Organism: Xylocopa violacea; assembly: GCA_963969225.1. Classification (NCBI taxonomy): domain Eukaryota; kingdom Metazoa; phylum Arthropoda; class Insecta; order Hymenoptera; family Apidae; genus Xylocopa; species Xylocopa violacea. Next base: position 5,587 of record CAXAJV010000689.1, read on the forward strand.
TCGGCGCGCATCACACGCCGCTCTGCCTCTTGGTGCTTTCTCACGTATCGGGACGGTGGGGTCGTTACTCCCCAACAGCGCGCACCGGCGCTGCCCTGCCGGGGCCGCGGTCTCCTGGTGCAAAACACCGGAAGACTCACGCGAGAGCCATAGAGTTCGAGGGTGATGCTTCATACGTGGAGTGAAGGTGGGGTCGTCACTCCCCATCGGCGCGCATCGCACGCCGCTCTGCCTCTTGGTGCTTTCTCACGAATCGGGAAGGTGGGGTCGTTACTCCCCAGCAGCGCGCACCGGCGCTGCCCTGCCTGGGCCGCGGTCTCCTGGTGCAAAACACCGGGAGACTCACGCGAGGGCCATGAAATTCGAGGGTGATGCTTCATACGTGGAGTGAAGGTGGGGTCGTCACTCCCCATCGGCGCGCATCACACGCCGCTCTGCCTCTTGGTGCTTTCTCACGAATCGGGAAGGTGGGGTCGTTACTCCCCAACAGCGCGCACCGACGCTGCCCTGCCGGGGTGCACCTGAGTTCCGCAGTGAGCACTGCGGGCGGTACACGTGTGTGGGAACTCGTTGAGCTGGTAAGACGGAACGAGTTTCCGCGTAATTAGAAATAAGTTGTCGTTGGACAAATGAGCGGAGTCTCGACTTCGAGATAGGGTATCCACTGGTCGACCGTCCGAGCGTTCGATACGCTCGGTTGGTCGACTGGGACCCATGCGATGACCGATTCGTTGGTCGGCCACCTGATTGTTTAGACTAGGGCATTTTTGCCCTTTTCGAGACTCGACGGGAGACTGTTTGGTCTCCCAGCCTTAGCCAAATACGAGCCAGGCCGTAGTCGCGCAAATACCTTGAGGAGTGATCGGCCGGAAGTCGACAAACTGCCTGTTAACTGACATCTAGACGTGCTCGCACTTTACGTTTTTGTGGGGCCTCGTCTAGCTGACAAGACGAATCCCCTACGCAATTTTCGAGTTTTTCGTGCTCGAGGTCTCACTAGACACTCGAGACACAGATGCCAGGGGCTAGTTGCCTGCTTATGTCGACAGGATGAGTTTATCAGGTCACTGAGTGCCCACTTCTACTGAATTTTTCACCATCACTCACCGTTCCTGTTTCGACGGCTGACTAGACCGACCACTCTTCAGCTTCGGAGGGTGGGGTCGCCACTCCCCAACGATGTGCACGATCACCGTTCCGTGCCCGGCAGATAGGGACAGAATTGGGAATCTCGTTAATCCATTCATGCGCGTCACTAATTAGATGACGAGGCATTTGGCTATTTATCTATCCTTCTTTATTGCAGATATATATTTTATACATACATATTACAATAATTGGTAGATACTTATACCTAAGGTAGGTAGCACCTAAGTTAGCGGAGTCATAGTTACTCCCGCCGTTTACCCGCGCTTTTTTGAATTTCTTCACGTTGACATTCAGAGCACTGGGCAGAAATCACATTGCGTCAACACCCTTGGGGGCCATCGCAATGCTTTGTTTTAATTAGACAGTCGGATTCCCCTAGTCCGTGCCAGTTCTGAGCCGAGCGTTGAATGGCGGCCGAAGAGGACGACAAGATACGGCGAACCGCCTCTGAAGCCTCGCAGCAAGGAAGATCCGTGGGAGGCCAAGGCACGGGACCGAGCTCGGATTCCGGGTTACGCATGCACGAAGCAGCGGCCCGTTCAGCTCGCCCAGGCCCGGCACGTCAGCCAAACCCACTTCCCGACCAAGCCCGACACGCCCCGCTCCTCAGAGCCAATCCTTATTCCGAAGTTACGGATCCAATTTGCCGACTTCCCTTACCTACATTAATCTATCGACTAGAGGCTCTTCACCTTGGAGACCTGCTGCGGATATGGGTACGAACCGGCGCGACACCTCCACGTGGCCCTCTCCTGGATTTTCAAG
>CAXAJV010000689.1:10000-12500 GCA_963969225.1 Xylocopa violacea
CGATTACCACAAAACTCCGCCGTTCTTCTCGGCGAAGCGTTTTGCGCACCGCGCCAATGTCATTCGTGTCGGTTCTCGGATTCGTAATGCATACGAGACCCTCGCTGGACAACCAAGTTGCCGGCGATTTTTAACATCCGTCCTCTCTTATCGTAGCTATGAACGATTATAAATAATTCCAGCGGTTCCACCTTCCGCGCGTAACACGCAGAGATCGAAACGGAGCGGCTCCTTTTCCCCGATTTATCACCCTGATCCGTCGGAACGACGGATAGGCCGAGTTGGAGCGCGCCCACGCGAATCTCTCTGCTGCGTGGAACGGGAAATAAAAAAAAAAAAAAAAAAAAAGGAACGCACGCGTGGAATTACATAACCAAGCTGCGCTTTCCGGGGACTGGATGACCGGCTTTTTGATCGCGCGGTCCCGTCTCGACAACGAAGACATGGGGTGACCAACAACTTGTGGCACCGAGCAGCACCTCGTCGAAGTATAACTTCGAGCCTCGCCAATGGGGTGGGCACAATCTCTTCCCGTATCTACTCTCTAAACGACTCTCCTCGTTGCGCGTGGCGTTACCGATTCGAGTTCTGTGCTTCGGAATCTGCGGACGCGCGTCACAGGCCAGAAACGTTACAATCGACCATATATATATATACCAAATGTTCCGATCGACACCGGGCTGACAGACAGAGGCAGCACACCGAGGACGCACGGTAAATTCGAGTCTCGACGAACGTGGCTGGGGTCAGATTCGAACATCCCAAGATCATCAGCGTTCGAAGAGGAAATGCGTCCCCGTGCGCGCGTTTGTCTGTGGTCCCCGACAATCGACGGCATATGGAAATAAAATTCGAGATCGACTTCGGCAACGACGGCCTATATACATTGTATGTATTCGAGTGACGGTCCGCTCAATTTCTTCCTTACACAAAACATGGTATACGCGCACAACGCGCGGAGAGAGCAAGAGAGAGAACGGGTTATTCTGATGATTGAACGCAACAACACCCTGGGGCTGTGCGAACTTCGAACGATCGGATGCGCATCATCGTCCCTCACGTTACGACGATGTCGCTCGCTCTCTCTTTCTTGTATATTCTCTTCTCTCTCTCGACCGAGTTCCCAACAATTCGATTCTCTCAGTCTTGCGGCAAAAGAAAAATTCATTTTAAACGACGTCGAGCGCGCGGCATATCAATCGTGCGTTAAAGAGACGCGCGAAGAGTGGTCATGGTGTGTGGCGGGTGTGCGAATTTGGAATACGGAACAAAATCGGCAGTCGAAACACGAAGCGGTTCCCCGTGGGCGGTCGTCCGGTTAAACGAACGACTCACGACGCCACGAAGAACTCGCGCGAGTCCGTGATCGACACCGTCGATTTCCGTGAACCCGTTTAACGCACGCCGCACGCGCGCACACGTTACACCAGTCGCATATAGTCTCGGGGCACGGCCACAGACGACTCGGACGAACGTCCAACGATCGCTCGTACGTCGCGTATCGCTCCTCTTTTTCCCTTTCGGTGCGCCCGAACTCAGAAACGTTCGTAAATGGAATTCGAATGAACGACGGCGGGCAGATTCGAGCACCGGAGAGAAAAGATTCGACGAAACGCAACGCAAGCAGTATTCTGGTTACGTGAACGACCCTCAGCTAGGCGTGGTCCAGGAATTGTATCCGTGGACCGCAATGTGCGTTCGAAATGTCGATGTTCATGTGTCCTGCAGTTCACACGTTGACGCGCAATTAGCTGCGTTCTTCATCGACCCACGAGCCAAGTGATCCACCGTTCAGGGTAATCGTATATGTATATTTTTTATTAATTGTTAAGTCTCTTCGTACTAAGTTTCGAACAAGTCGAGACCCAAACGTCTCCGGCGAAGGAGACGCGGGCGTCGCCCGAATTCTCGGCGACACGATACCGTCCTACGGATGAAACGGACACGCCTGTTTCAGGGTGTTTAGGATACATCCTTTCGGATTCACGCCAGTGTGCCACGCGTCCAGGTAGATAAAATTTTTCGAAAATTCGTTAGGACTCTTCTTCGCGCGTATCGCGCAGACCCTCGAGGCGGTCCCCCCTTCCTCCCGACAACACGAAGCGAGCTTGTAAAATTCGATCTCGCAACGGCGGGTTTATTAAGGGACTCTCGACAACGAGGAAGAATACGCAAACGCGATTATATCGTCGTCCCCTCTGAACGAATGGCACGTGGAAGTGAATACAAAAAAAAAAAAAAAGAAAGATATCCAACACCCAGCGGCGTATTGCTTTCGAGAAGTTGACGACGTTCGTACAGGTAAGTCGTAAAATATCGATGGGACTCGCCGTGAAACCTCGAAGCGGTCTATAATTTTACCCACCCGACAACACGAAGCGAGCATAAAAAATTATTCGATCTCGCAACGGCGGGTGTGTTTCCAGACTCGCGACAACGAGGCTTCGCTCGGCGAAGCGGTCCCCTCTGAACGAACGACACGATCAAAACCCGAACACAG
>CAXAJV010000689.1:17500-19523 GCA_963969225.1 Xylocopa violacea
CAAACGATGGACGCACGGGCGAACCGCACGCCACCGATTGGTTTTGATCTAATAAAAGCATTCCTCCCATCTCTGGTCGGAATTCTGATTTGCATGTATTAGCTCTAGAATTACCACAGTTATCCAAGTAATTTCGTGTACAATCTAAGAAACCATAACTGATTTAATGAGCCATTCGCGGTTTCACCTTAGTTCGGTATGTACTGAGACATGCATGGCTTAATCTTTGAGACAAGCATATGACTACTGGCAGGATCAACCAGGGAACCGTACCATGAGTCGTCTCTCTCTCTCTCTCTCTCTCCTCCTCCTCTTTTTCACCATCATCATATCATCATCAACTCTTATAAGAGTAGTTTGCTCAACGTGTTTTTAGTCGTCGTCGGTTCTCTTAGAGACACCGATCGACGATACGAAATAATAATATATATATGTATATCGTTCGAATATCGCAATATTCGTCATAGTTTTGTTCAGTGGATGCGGCTGACGGGTCTTTCGGACCTCGCTCGAGCACATTATTTATTTTTTGTATTTCGTAAAATGCATCCTCGGTTAGCACATATGTTCAATAATACCGAGGTATTGCATTTTTTCCTCCTCTCCTTTTCCTTTCTTTTCTTTTCTTTCGAGAATGAGACACTCCCAAAAATCGTACGTTCCCAAAATCGACTTCACAAGTCGCCTTCCAACTGAACCGTGTCGAGTAAGCGCGTATACACTTCGCGCTGAAAATATACATCGTCTTTACCACGGACATATCCCCTTGCGAGGACTTGTCGGGTATCGACGAGCAAGCGCGTATACAATTTTCACGCTGGTTATATATTTTTGGGCACATTTTTGTCATTTATTGAATACATATTGTCACCTTTAATCGTCTATAGCACGGACATCTCTTGCGAGAACATGCTGGGCATCGACGATGCAAGCGCGTATACGATTTGTCACCGCTTGTTATCGGTGTACGGCACCTTTTATCGTCTATAGCACGGACATCTCTTTCACGCTGGGCATTAAGATAGCGCGTACAGAGAACATGCTGGGCATCGACGATGCAAGCGCGTATGCAATTTTCACGCTGGGCAAATATCGCCGAAAGCACGGACATCTCTTTCACGCTGGGCATTAAGATAGCGCGTACAGAGAACATGCTGGTCATCAAGGCGAGGAAGCGCGTACAATTGCGTCACGCTGATTTATCGTACACCTTTTTTCTCCATCGTCTATAGCACGAACATCTCTTGCGAGAACATGCTGGGCAACGACGATGGCAAGCGGTTATAATCGTGTCACGCTGTATTGTTTAATATGTATATAAAGAATACCTTTTATCGTCTAATGCGCGAACGCGTAGTACCTCTTGGCACTCCATTTGACTATAACAGAGATACTACACACGCTCTCACACGCTGGGCATTATGATAGCGCGTACAGAGAAGCGTGCTGTTCGGCATAGACGAGCAAGCGCGTACAATTGTGTCACGCTGAAGTATATTTTTGTATCTCGCCCTCCTCAGGCGAGCTGGCGCGTACCAAGTGCGCGCTGGGCATTCGACACGGGACACCTTTTGGAAGTTCGTCGAGAGACTCCTCTGTTTCGTAACAGATCGTGTCGAAATGACATATACCATTTATTCTTTTGTCCCCTTCAGTGGATGCTTATTTTTTATTTTTTGTTTCGTTCCTCAACTCAGTGGATGCTCATTTTTATTTTTTTTTGTTGAGGAACTTGTTTGGTATATCATCGGTGTATATCTATCTTCATATACACCTTTCATGCGTATAGCATATTATGGACATTTCGTACACACATCTGGTACGTCCAAAAATTCAATATGTATCTCTAGAGTCCGTTCCGAGAGCTCGGAGCGTAAAGATTTAGAATCGATGCAAGGAAGGTACAATTTAACCGAGTAAAACTCGGATAAATGGTCACCAACGTCACCGTTGGACGCTCGCCACATATGGGCCATTCGGTCAAAGACACCGACCCGTGGCAATGCAGTGTGGAGAAAATTCG